>JBBMJZ010413094.1:601300-612402 GCA_037833815.1 Zingiber zerumbet
ACGAGAAAGGAGAAGAAGAAGAGAAAGAAGAAGAGTTACTGTGGTTCGGCGACGGTAAAAAGATAAGTCCTCCTGCCATAGTGAACACGTATCCTGTAGTAGACCTCCTGTTATCTAAATCTCCTGCATAGTCCGTATCTATGTACTCAACAACTAAAGGATCTTTCGATTGTCTGTTGAACATGATGCCATAATTAGTTGCATTTCTCAAGTATCTGAAAATCCACTTCATTGCATTCCAATGTGGTCGACTAGGATTTGAGAGAAGCTTGCTTACCATACTAACTGTTTGCGCCAAATATGATCTTGTGCAAACCATGACATACATCAAACAACCAACTACATTGCATAAGGGACCTTTGACATCTCTTGGATCTTGTCATCCATTTTTAGACGTACTGGATAACTTGAAGTCATGCTCCAGGGTGTGCTCACCGACTTTGCATTCTTCATATTGAACCTATCCAGCACCTTCTCCACATAGTTACACTGAGACAACCATAATCTCCCTGCAACTCTATCTCCTTGAATCTCCATCACAAGAATCTTCTTGCCCTCTTTTAAATTTTCCACGTCAAATTCCTTGCTCAGTAACCTCTTCAATTTGTCAACCTCTTTCATTTTCTTCGCAACAATAAGCATGTCATCTAGGTATAGTAGTAAGAAAATTAGTGATTCATCTTCAAGGCTCTTCATATATATACAGCAGTCATTTGTACTATTGCCTAGGAGATTGTTTCAATCCATAGAGCGATTTCTTTAACTTGGAAACTAACTGCTCTTGTTCGGGCTTACTAAATTCCTCAGGTTACAACAACAACCAAGCCTTTTCCCATTAGATGGGGTCGGCTGTATGAATCCTTTTACGCCATTGAGCTTGATCTCCTATTATATCATCTAATCAACTTTAATAATTGAGATAATTTAAATAAACTTAATTAAAACCCAATAAAATTATATATATATATATATACACAACCAAGTAGGAGTGCAAAGAACATCCAAATTAATGAGGATTTAGATACATCGGAGGAGGAGAATGAAGAAGATATTGATTTTAAGTCCGATGATGCGAGGATTATGAATGTAGTTGATGGTGCATGTGTTGATGATTTAGAAGATTAGTTATGTTTTAGTCTAGTCTTGTTGGCTTGTTGTCATGTTGGATTGAAACTTTAAATTTTAAACCTACACTTTTGGTAAAAGTAATGATGATTTTTTTTAAATATCTTGTTAGTAGCATTTATATATTTATTTGTACTTTATATAAATTGTATTATATTGTATTGTATGAAGTTTATTGATGCATAAACATCATAAAGAATAATAACTATTTATAATATGATGTATAAAAAATAGTAAAAAAAAAAAATCAACCGCCTACGTGGCCGAGGCAATAGGCGATCACTGACCACCCCACCACTTCCACCACCTACACCCAAAGTGAGGAAGCAAAACTTACTTTCACTAATTTGAGTAATGAGACCCTCAACTGTTGTAACCATTCCACCTAAAGTGCCACTTGAAAGCTCCAGCTCAAGCTCAGGAACTTTTACGCTGGCCATGTCCGACTGGAAAAAAAAAAAGTAATACAGCAAAAAAGAAAGCAATTAAACATGTTAGGAAGCCTGCTAAAACACCTACAAACAGGCAGGAAATTGATATTCAGACAACAATGAATCAACATTAGTTAGAACAACTCAGTATTGAATAGAAGCAGAAGCTCCAGTAAAACTTTGTATAAACTCACTGGAGTACCATCACAATGTCAATGGGTTCACCTAAAATGAGTGGAAATGTCTGGTAAAACTAATATTTAGTAGCATAGATGCTGAATGCTGTCAAATGTTTATTTGAATTTGTGGCTCAATACATTGCTTCAATGTAAAGATCAGCAAACAATTAATCATAAATTATAAAAGATAAGAGGATAGTTTTCTTGTGTTTGATAGGAGCAATATCATGACAACTATAGGCTAAGATTAGTATCACTTTGCAATTATATTAACCTTTTTCCACCTGATTGTGTATTTGAATCCCATATATTCGCATGTTTATGAATTTTTATAAATAAACCTCACATTTTTTCAGTATCAGAAGATACAAATCTAGATAATACAGTTTATTAGTGTGTTTCAGTCTTGCTATAGAGTAATCCTGCAAATAGATGTGTGAGAAAAACAACTTAGTGCAAAATGTAAAAATAGATAATGGATGTGTACTACATGTCCAAGCCAATGAGTAACGAGAGTCAAAATACTGTTTAATGCAAGGAATAATGTGTGCAACATGCAAGTTTCACAAAAACATGTGGAAATGAGTAGCCTGATATACATTGTCCTACCATAAAATTTGACCATTGGAAATGAATTATTAGTGTGTTTCAGTCTTTGCTATAGAGTTATCCTGCAAATAGATATATGTGTGAAACAACTTAGTGCAAAATGTAAAAATACTAAAATAGATAATGGATGTGTACTACATGTTCAAGCCAATGAGTCACGAGAGTCAAAATACTGTTTAATGCAAGGAATAATGTGTGCAGGTCATAAGTGTTGGTCCCGTTACTTAACAATAAGCATGCCACATGCAAGTTTCCCAAAAACATGTGGAAATGAGTAGCCTGATATACATTGTCCTACCATAAAATTTGATCATTGGAAATGAATAGACTAACCTTGATCACATCTCGGCTAAGATCCTCGAAATTCTGCACACTCAATGTGATTCTCTTCCCTCTTTCAGGTATCTCACCTCCTGCCTTCAACTGTTTGGGAAAATATAAGGTCCAGAAATAGTAATACAAAAACAACTAAAACCCCACGACCTAGACACTCAAAGAAATCACAAATTCTCTAGCCATTGAAGGGAGATTAATTTAACCACATGAACAACTGAGGGAACATCATACCTCAGAACTTCGATAGCCACACAAATCACATGTACTTGCCATCACAACAACTTCTCGGAAATATGGAATTTCTGCAGATGGATTAGGAATCACAAATCCACCAATGACAAGATGCTAAGAATAATAAAGATTCAAAAGGAAATAATTAAGAAAACAAGAAACAATATAGGTAGACAGAGCAGAATTACTAAAACCAAAATTTAAGTTGTGAGAAGATACATGATAGAGGAAACATGTGATAAGTACAACAATAAAGATACATGTTTTAGTTCATCCCAGCACAGCATTTTAAATTTACAACAGTCCACTTAGTGAACTCAAGTTTTAGTATCCAGATTAGTTTTGAAATGTCAATTATGGAATATCTGGACTACAATATTGTGCACGAACAGAAAAAATGGGGTGCATAAACAGCTTGAGCAATCTTGCCAGTTCACAGAACCTAAATGGATAAACAATGAAAAACGATCAAATGTAGACAGGTGGCCATATTTGGTACTGCTTATCTAACTCTCCATTCAACTAAAAAACGTGTGCACGCACGCAATTTGTTTTTTTTGCTGATGATGACGGAAGCGTACCATCAAAAAGATAAAAGAAAGAAACTAAAAGGATACTGGTAGAGTAAAAGCGAGTGACACAGCTAGCCCCACATGCCCCACATGTTGAAGGTAAAGTATCAACCTGCAATTACAATAAAGAGCAATTTATGACAAGAATTATCAGTAACACAGTGCATCATGTAAGACAAATGTATACCTCTTCTGGTGCAGAATATCTGCACAAGGCTGCTGCAACTTCCTCAGTTTTACCCTGGGCAATTGCACGCTGACCAGAAATAGCCCCAACCGAACCATGTGGCTCTTTTTGGCTTATGTTGGAATAATTTTCACTATCAACCTGCCTTTCAGTCTCTTCCTGTAGAGATGGTTCAACAAGAAAGCCCAGTGATGCCTGTTGCTCCCTGGTCCTTTCATAATATCTAACAGACAGAAAGGGATCTGATGATGGAGCCAATCTGCAAAGGATAAAATGAGAAACTTCAATCAAATTGAGAAGAAGAACATGTGATATGGCTTGGAGGCTGTCTATACATCCTAGACCCACAATGTGCTGCTTCAGAATTCAAATTTCAAATAATCCAAAAAGAGTTTTACGATTGCATTGCAGGATATCATAGTTTATGATCATATTATGCCCTTTGGGGGAGATAGGAACATTACGTAAGCTGACTCTAATCCTGACCATTGAGCTACCATAGATACTACTACTATAGTCCAAAATTCATCATATTGAAACATTCAGAACAATGTAATCATATGCAGTGAAACTTACCTGAGAAAAAGGTGCCTGCAAATAACCTAATAGAGAAAAGAATACTAACCATTTAACAACATGCCTAACCCTGGCAGTGCAAGTGGCATTGGCCATCATATTAAGCTCAATTACTTGCCAATAGTTGTTACTCAACTATTCTACCTA
Organism: Zingiber zerumbet; assembly: GCA_037833815.1. NCBI lineage: Eukaryota > Viridiplantae > Streptophyta > Magnoliopsida > Zingiberales > Zingiberaceae > Zingiber > Zingiber zerumbet. The sequence goes on from JBBMJZ010413094.1 coordinate 605,694, forward strand.
TCAAGACCAAAAACTATTCTACCTATCAATACCTTCCTAAAATTATTTGACTTCCTAAAACTTCAGATGAGATGGCTTCACAATTTACTACGCAGAGCAATTGTGGTAGTTTTAACAATGAATCAAGATGCCACAAGTGCATTAAACAGCACCAATAATACACTATCTCAGTCAAAGAACATATAAGGTTAGAAGTAACAGATTCTTCACTGGATAACATGAAACATCATGAGTTAACAACCCTCATAAAGCACTTGCCTTCAGCAAAACTATAGCCATATCTGCTACCAAGCAAAAACCCATTCGAGCAGGTTCTAGAAACATTGAAACATCTATAAAACATTAAACAAATTATGAATATTGGCATGTCAAAACGTTGACATGGCATTTTAGCATGTGTTAATAACAGCAGAAGCAAATAAAAGGCTAGATTCAGTTCTTTCAGCCTTGATGCAAAATAGTTTACCATAATATCTAGATACTCCATGCAAGAAACAACAGAAGTAGGAGAGTAAGATTTGGGACTGCATATCTAAGATTTTCAATGCTAAGAAGAGAACTCTTACGGGTTCTCAATAAAACTATTTCCAGAAGGATCATCAAGTATAAAAGTAAAAGCCACATTTCCCGCCACAAGTGACCTCAGTTTTATCAAGAATTGATCAATAGCTTCAGCAGTCACAGGATCCACTTTCTGCATAGCATAAAGCAGATTCATTGAGATGTGAAGAATAGGTTAAACCAAATGAAGAAGTTAAAAGGTGTGAAGTCCTTATCTCACCTTCCGTTCCTCTTGAAGGGAGTCTAATTCATCTGCAGCTCTAACAAGTATCCCTTCAACCTATCAGAATAGAAGAGATAATAGATTTAGGTATCCCAAATAGAAAAAACAAATGTTTTAACATTGTTCTAGCTATCTGTGTGATATGAAAAAAAAAAAAAACCTACTACATTGTCTTTTCTGTTGCATTTCATTTTCAGACGTAATTAAAATATGGATGTTTCATTCAGTTGTAGCTAATAAACGGTAAATTCATTGGATTGGTTATATATATATATATAACAGCGAACCTAAATTGCTAAAATCACTGCACTATAGCCACAGTCTTATGTACTTGAGAAATCAGCATAAAAGCAGATGACAGTGGTAATAATTTTTATGTAAAGTAACAAAGAACTTTTTGCCAATGACTTGCTTTCAATGAAAGTGGTTCGTAGTATTACTTATCTTACGGGAATAACACTAAAAGAATTAAGAATGTTTCTGCCATCTTTAGAGTTCTTAGAAATTGTCAATGGGACCATCATAGCAGTGAAAGGCAATCTCTAAGTGAACAAAGAAACTGGAATTCGGAACTCAGGCAAGAAGCCAACAATATCTACCAACAGTTTACCAGAACAGGTAGAATAAATTGAATAAGGACTACTAGTATCATATCTTGAGAGAAAAGAGAGTTACGGTAGAGAGTCTTCCACGTTGAGATTCAGCAGGAATCTCAAAATCCAGTTCCGGAACCTGCAAATCACAATACAGGAAAATTTCATTGCTGGAACAAGATCAGGTAGAGCAGATAGATAATCCAAATGCTTTGAATTTGATAATACAAAAATACACAAAGCATAATATCTCTAAACAATTGTCCATATTTACTAGATCTTGCAAACTTACAGAGAACGAAAGAGAAATGGACTACCTTAATAATAGCAGAATCAGATTTCACCACTTGCCGATTAAGCATCTGCAACAAAGTATGATCAATTGATGAATATACTACAAGAAAAGAAACAAGACAAAACATTTTCCCAATCAATATATGAAAAGAATGGTTCCTTTACACAACAACTTCTTTGAGATACTGTAAAATATAAATGAAAATGAAATCACTATTGATAAGCAAGTAGGTGGAATGTAAATAAATAATCAAATAAAGAAAATATGTTAAGATAATATCCACGTGTTTAAAAGCAGACCAATAAATTTTGCAAATGGAAAGTTCTAAGTACAATTGAGAGTTTGAGGGATAAAAAGGAAAAACAAAGTTTAGATAAAATAATAATCGGAGTAAATGACTTTAACATCACTAGTAATATAGACTTACATAAATCTCAATGGCAGATCCAAAAATCAGTATTAGGGAGAATTATCAAAACTTCTATATTAAGTATCAAACTCATAAAACTAATATTTTTTAAAAAAAAATGTAGTATATTATAACTTGAATGATTGAATAATACGGAGAGAAGATGCCACCACTATCTCCCTCAGTCCGCCAGTAAAGCTAATCCCTTATAGTTTACCCAATTCTGTGTGAGTATAATAGATCCTTAGTGCGAAAGAGTATTGTTCTTCTGTAAACTTTAGAAAATTCCACTGTGCATTTTGCAGCAAACCTTGATTTTAATTGTCTGCTTGAGAACTTATAGTACTATAATTTGTGCATTTTGACAAAATCAAGATACACTAAATTGATGTATTCAACAGTGATTTAGTGTTAAAAACTTTTAAGGCATTAAGTAACCGAATAGTAACAATCATTTAGACAGGGAAGCAAACCTCGCTGTTCCCTGCAGGAATTTCCAAGCTATAGCAGCATCCTCGAGGCTGGAGTTCACCGGCAAACTGGACCTCATTATTCCTAAACAGTCATTTCAGGAAACAGTAAAAAAAAAAAAACATCAAATTAAACCTATATGACAAAAATATTGAAACTAAACCTACCTCTCGTTGCAATGTGGACACTCGAATGCCATCAACACAATCTACAAGTAAAAAGAAACCGAAACTTTGGAAACCATCTATCCTCCAACACATGAATGCAACCAAAAAATTAAGCACTGAAGGATAAAATAACACCTAAATATTCACCTCTCTGAAGTGCGGGATCCTAGTCAGCAGAAGCCTCGTCGTGCCCTGAGTAGAACAAGACGAGTGTGTTAGCCGAAACTACAGAGTGAAACAAGCCGCTTAGTAATAGGGGAAGGGAACAAATTTTATTTTACATTCTTGAAGCAACGCATGCAGAGGGACTCGATCTGGTGGAGCGGCGCCACGGACGCCGACGCCAGATCCTCCTCTTCCGCGACGACAGCCTCCGCCGCGGAACGAAGGTCGATTATCGGGTCGCCGTTCTCCATCGAATCTACCTCGCTTCCGATCTCTTCGCCTCGCGTCGGTGTGTTAATCGCACGGGCAGGTTTAAAAGCCGCCGAGCGCACGCTTCTGGATACTCCTTTCCGAAGAGCAGTGTGGGTAGACCTAGGCGTTTCCAGAACCTGAATTATGAGCGAGGACTGTCTGATATTTTATGCGACCAAACTCCTCGATCGAGTTCCGCACCGGTTTGGTTCAGGGCTGACGATTTGAGTTTAAATTGCAGGCGGCGAACCCGAACCGGTTATCTGGTTACACAATTTCTTTTACGACCCAAACTAATGCTTAATCAAATATCTGAATATATTAAATATTCATTTTACTATATCAGTTATAGTTTATAGGTGTAGCAACTAAAATTTCATAGTTATTATAATATGAAAATAATCTTAATAAAAAAAACTAAAAATTTTCGGTCTCTAAAAAAAATTTAAATAATATTTTTTGGACTTAAGCTTGGGTCATTACAATATTATAAATGTAGATCTTTAAATAAAATTTAATTTAATATATTATATATCTTATGATTCAATCCGAGGTAAAAGTTATGTTGCTTAAAGTTTATATAATATTTATGTTATAATAGTTACAATTTCGTAGCTGGTATAATTATATAGCAATTATAAAATCGTAGCTACTATTATTATATAGTGCTCAGTTGTTGCAATTATAAAATTGTAAGTATATGGTAACTATGAAACTGTAATGACTATAATATATCCTCGGTTTAAATTTAGATGAAAAATATAGATGAAAGATAATTTTTCAGTCTCTAATAAAATTTTAAATGATATTTTTTGGACGTAAGCTTGGGTACGGTATTATAAATGTAGATCTTTAAATAAAATTCGATTTGATATATTATCTATCTTGTGATAATATTTATGTTATAATAGTTACAATTTCGTAGCTAGTATAATTATATAGTAGTTATAAAACCGTAGCTATTATTATTGTATAGTAGCTCAGTTGTTGCAATTATAAAATTGTATCTATTATAACTGTGTAGCAGCTATAAAATCACTCTAATATATTTTCGGTTTAAATTTAGATGAGAAATATAGGAAGAATATAATAATAATAATAATAATAATAATAATAATATATAGGTAGGATTTTTTTTTATATGCCTTTTATGATTCCAAAAAGGTAAGGAGAGTCTTTTTACCAAATAATAAATTTATTATTGTTTAAATTCTTATATTTTTTATAACATGTGATATCATACTAATATTTAATTGTTGTTCAGTTTAAGGCACAAAGGAAAGAATAGATTATTCATATCACTTATAGTTCCTAATAGTCTAATTAAAAAGACTGTGAATAAACATAAATAGAAAAATATAAAACACAAGTAAACTCATCACAACATGTTACTAAACCGCGTATTGATTTTGTGCATTATCCAAAATACATAGCTCATTTTTGGATTAATCAAATTGTGTATCTCTTTCCATAATACCCTTAACTCCTTTTCAGTGTTCATCCGAACAAAAAAAAAACTCTAAAATGCTTTATTTTTTTGCTAAAAAACCTAATCTATTAGTCCTCCTATATCTCCGTCTCAACGAGTTTCCTCCATTCTCTCCTTCGCCTCCATCCAATGGTGTAAAGAAACATAACAAATCGATGACAATTTGAGATCAAGAATAAAGTTTTGAATCAATTCATAGTGGGTTATAGGAATTAGTGGTGTTTCTAATTGAGATTTGGAAGAAAGTGAAGGATATGGAATCCTTGGCTACCTAGTTCAAGGACACTAAGTTGTGACTTGGTTTATTGGGCTCTGATACACCAGAGAAGCCGATTACAAGGGATGAAAAATAAGCGCTTTCGGAGGATGAGATTGACTTTGTCTATTCTTCCCCTAGAGGACGACTCCAATCGTAGGAGTGTCAGTGTGTCTTTGGTGGCTGATCCGGTTGTATAAGGGCAGAAGAGAAATTACAGAGATTGGGAGGGGCTTTTTCGTCATTTGGCTGGTTAGGCTTTGAGTGAGAGGGAGCACTGTTCATAAATGAAGGTTTTCGTGCTTTTTGAGAAGGAGGTCGCCGCCAGGTGTGGAAAGAAGGAAGGGGGCTCATCCGTGAAGGGAAGGGGCGACCACAACCCAGAGGAGGAAGGAGACCACGTCCTCTATCTCCGACGCAGGTCACATCCGACGCCGACAACTCCTCTCCTTCTCCCTCGTCGCCGGCGCTCCTCCCCCCTCCCCCTCGTGACGTCGCCACTGGATGAACGCCGCTGCCGTTTCCCTCCTCACGTAGCGCAACCTCCAGCAGTCACCTTCCCTTCACGTCGTAGCCGTCGCGGCCTTCTCATTCAGTGCGCGGCCGTCGTCGTCTCATCTAGCGGTCACCGACGCTTCCCGTCGTCGTTGCCGCCTCCGGCGACCACCGCCGTCATTGCTTCCAGCGACTACAACATGCCACCTCCAGCGACCACATCCGGCAGTCGCCTCCAGCGGCCGACGCCGCTTCCAGTGGCCTTCACCGTTGTCGCAGTCGCCTCCATCGGCTGCTATCATCGCCGCCTCAGTCTCCGGTGGCCATTGCTGCCACCTCCACCCTTGGTCGATCCCCGACCTCCATGATTTGTATTATGCTTTGTGTGTTGTGTTCCGGCCATCGAGCCGCTTAGTTGTGGGTATTGTCCGGCCTGCGAGCCGTTATGGTATTCCGGCCTAGGTGCCGCTATTATGTCTTGGCTTACATGTCGCCTTCTGGACCCACGCCGCACTGGATTCCGTGTCGCCGCCATCCAGTCTGGCTCCTCAGCTGACTCACATCCACTTATTCGCCAGGGCTGCGACGACTCGATCAGCATAGCGACCAGCTCATCGACCCATCCGAGGGCGCCCTCCGGGGCCAGGGTACGTCATTGTACTCGTTTTGTATTTATTTAGTTGTTCTATCATTATTCGGATACTTATATATTTGTAGGACCTGCCTCGAGCATCGAGGTACCAGAGACCGGGATGACCCGGTCGCTGGCTGCAGGTAATGTTGACGAGAGGACATCGGACGACTGAGTCAACACAGGAGACAACTCACCATCCGTGTCATGAAGATGCGGTCAACCTTCCAGACACAACACGCCGGCAGGTCCGTCTTCTCAGCTTCCCGACAGGATCAGTGGTGAAGTAAGATTTTGATTTCGGATCAGAGATGTGAACTTTGTGTATTTTAGGATGGTTCTATTTTTTACCGGTAATTGTCTGATGAAATATTAAGGCACACCTGAAAGTGGAGACGAAGGCTGAGAAGGTGGATGCCGCCTAATTGTTTGTGAAAGTTAGCATGAATGAGACTCCTTACTTGAAGAAGATTTACTTCAAGATTTACAAGGGGTGCAAGGAGCTCAGAAATACCTTGAATAATATGTTCAAATGATTTTCTTTAGATAAGCAAGCATAACTTAATTGGTGCTACCATCATAAACTGGTATGCTTTTATTTTTCTTAATAATTATTTTTGTAAATTATTGATTCTCAAATCTCTTGTAGGAGAAGTATAAAAAAAAGGTTACAATGAATGTGAATATGTCATCACTTACAAA
>JBBMJZ010413094.1:617688-638446 GCA_037833815.1 Zingiber zerumbet
GTCGCTTCCCTCGGCCCTTGTCCTCGCTGCCTTGTCCACGGTCCCTCGGATGCTCCATCCTTCACCGGACCCGAAGCTGTCAACCTGAGTCACATGTGTCACCTGCAGTCCTGCACAACTCAAGTACACATATCAAATACAAGGGTGAACCTAACTTAAACCCTTTGCCCAAACATCAAAACATATGGTCCCGCGGACCATTGGGATTGCTCCAACAGAACAACATTTAATAATTGACTATATCACATTCACCTCAATTCAACAATGGTGGCTAAAATATTAAGAAAATAATAAAAGCTATGTTAATAAGTTTTAGGTTTATTTGAAAATTGTGAGGGAAGTTGTCCTCTTAGCAAACCATAAGCCTAGGTGAGATAAAAATGGGAAATCTTTGTAAGGCATTGAAAGGTTAGGAACCTTCCAATGAAGATTATAAATGTGGGGGTGAACCAATAAATGTGGTTATTTGGATATAAATACCAAAATTAGGGGTTCAAAGAATTAATTGTATAAAATGCATCGATGTGTGCCAATATATATGATATATTATGGTATCTAAGAAATTATGAGAAGAGCATTAGTGTAAAATGTTAAATCTTGAAAAAACTTTATACCATTAAAGCAATAGATCTCTAGTGGTGGAAATGTGGAATTGTGCGGATTCGTTAGTTAAAAAAGACCTATTGAGAAATCAATTATACTGTATGTCTAGGTGAATGAGTCTAAAGCTCAACATTTAAATTGAGTAATAGTAACCCAACTATATTGACTAGAGATCCCAAGATCATGGTTCAAAAGGAACAACTAAGTTACAAGATTCGAGACACCTAATAGTAATTACTCTAATTCATTCTCGGAGAAAAAAGGTGCAACTTGTTAAAAGTAAAGGATGAACAAAAGTTTTTAATGATTCCTATATTATAACGTAAAGGGTATAATAAGATATTACAGATGCTTTTAATAGGAGATCATCTATATAAGTGTGAAGACGAATCACTTCAATAAAACACTTATAAATCCCAAGTTTTGTCCATGGCCAAAACGGACACAATAGAGACATAGTTTATTGGACAACCAAACAAATCTGATCATATTATACTATAAAAGGTTCAAAGTCACAAATTACCTTTCCTAATGTGATAGTCTCAAATGAAACTTTTGTTTGAGACATAAAACTTTTTTTTTAATTTTTATTCATGTGAAGGATGGGTGAAAAATTTATTTTGGTGACCAATAAATTAAATAGGGATAAGACACCTATTACTCAAAGATTGTCGTAAACTAATTTCTCGAGTGAATTAGAAATTAATGTCTAATAAAGCATTGATCCGATATGATTAGACAGAAGTTTGACTTACATACAAATTAGATTCATGGATGAGATTACATGAATACTAACTTGAGTATGCAAAATCATTAAAGGGTGTGAAATTATAATTAATTTTGTTGATTTATTAATTAATTAATTAAAATATTAATCATGATTATTATGATATGAATTAATTAATTACTATTTTTAATAGATTAAGTAAATAATAATCATTAATTAATTAATAATAATTGATAAATTTTAAGTGAAAAGATTCACCTATTCGTAAGGTTTAAGTGAAAAGATATCCTCTATGCTTTTTTTATCTTTTGAAAGAAACTTTTTATCTTTTGGGAGTAACTTTTATCCCTACAAAAGGAACATTGTTCCTTTGATTCAAAAGAGTGGTGTTTGATTAAATGACTGGAATGATTATGAGTATGAGTTTAATAGTTAAGTGGAATAAGAATAGAAATAAAAATGAAACTCACCTAGTTATATGAGTTTAGTTGATTTTTATAAATTTAGAAATTATTTCTAAATTTTTATTCCCAAATTCATAATCGAAACACTATCTTTTACTATCATTCCATTTCCTTCTCCAAAATCCATTAACCAAACACCACCTCAATTCTTAAGTTGTGAATTCTTCTCTTGAGTTCTTCACTCTCTCCTTTTTTTCCAAGAGTTTCACGGTTTCAAAAATTCAAAATTCAAAATGACTTGAAATTTTGGAGTGCTCATATTTTAAGGCATAAACCATTGTATCTTGGGAGACGATTACCGATAAACTATAAACAGTTGGGCGAGACAATATCATCTTAAGGAAAGAAGATCTAGCTTTTACCTTGACCTTAATACTTTTATCCTTAGAGATAAGTTTACTTAAATAGATTGTGTCTATATCTGAAGGGATAATTCGACGATCGATGAGATTAAATCGGTAACGACGATACCGAAAAGGATACGTCTATTACTCGAATGAGTGCCTTGATATTCAAATGGAGATGTCATATCAAACTTAACCGGTTAAAATTATCTATTCATCATCAAGATGACTAACCAAACCCAACGCTTAGATCAACACTGCAAATCCATCTCCATATAAAAATCCCAACAGATTTGTAACAGCACACGATTCTGATACCTTTCAAACTTCGTAGGTGGCACATAATTCACACGTTCATTCGCTTTCTCCACAGCTCGTGGGAACAGGTCGCACTCTACGATTGAGAGGCGGGCGCTGCGTGGATGCAAGTTCATTGCTTATAGTGGACGATGACGTGTGGATGAATTCAGCACCGGAAAAAAAAAATCTAAATATTTATAAATTTGATTTGTTTTAAATGCATCGATCTTCACTCATTATTAATTTTTAAGATCCGTTGACCTCCTAGTTTCTGTCGGTCGCACTGGAAATTAATACTTACACACTGCTTAATTTAACAGTTTCATGCATTCATGTCGATTGTTGATCACGTGGCAAAAGCCGAAATCGCTCGCCCCTACCGTCTCAACCGCATCCGACTCAAGGCCATCACGAGCGAGCATGTGGTAGATAGGATGAGCTGTACAGGGACCGGATATTTACATCCCGACTATCCCGAGTTTCGATCCCACAATCTTATGTGGCAAGCATCTCATTACATACCAACTCGGATGACTTGTGGGATCATGATTAACGTACGCTTGTATTTAACCTCGTGCTACCGTGCACTTCGATCCCACCCGGTGGAATGATACGAATACAGACGGGGAATCTGAAAGCTGGGGCGGGCATGGAAACAGCTGGACCTACGAAGCCACTTCCACGTATATAATTAGGTGACCGATTCTTAAAGTCGCCTTTCCAGGTCGGCATCTGGAACCAACTCCAGCCCCATCGCTTACTCTTCTCTTGCTGAATTTGGCTAGAAAATCCAGTAGCAAGATTACGAACATCCAGGAAGAAAAGTATGCACTCTCTCTTTTTCATCGATTCCGTGTTGTGATGTGAATTCATTGCTTACGTTCACTTGATTTCTGTATTTTTAGGCTAATTATTGCTGAGATTTTTCCTGGGGAAGGAAGTGAATTATGGGCCCGAAAGATACAATTCTTGAGCCTCTCAAGTCATGATGTGGGCCTCCAAACAAGCCCCTTGAGCCCATTATCCTTTCTCTTTAGATTTTCTCTTCTCCAGTGGGTTGAATTGAGTAGTGAGTAAAGATACAATTCATAGTGGCTGGATGCTAGAAATTTGAAGGGTGAATTTGATCTCAACCTAAGTGCCTTTGAACAGATGGCGACGACGTGAACAAAAGAACCATGTGAACTGGTATGCAATTCATGCTTATCCACAGCAAGAATACGACAAGGCTCAACACACACCTGTGGAATGAGGTTGTTCGATCAACAGCTGGAGATGCATTCAACGAAGCATTAGTTGGAGACCAGACCATCAGCTACACGCTAAATCCATGAATTGGCTCAAAACAGCAGGCTCAAATAAATCTGCCTTCCAAACAAAAGAATACCAAAAAGAAGCAAACAAGAAGGTATAGCCCACTAGGCCGAGCTTCAGCAGAATTAAGGCTAATCATATCCAACACCAGTAGAACTACTTTTATGGGATGTTGAACATTTCCTTAGTTCACCTCAATTGATCCTACAATAAAAATAAAATGAAAGAAAAAATTGGTTGGAGAAATCTGCTTGCTCTCCAAGATCTCATCTGAGGAGCTCAAAGACTCCCCTACTATGGGCATAAACTATTCCTTTGAATATGATCGTACAACAACTCACAGAACATCTGACATCCTTGCATATATTCGAAGTTAAAAATATGCCGGTCTCTTCTCATGAACCTACAAAATTATAAATTTTCTTAACTTTTCATCTCCAGGTATAACTAACTGACTTCTCATCTTCTTCCTCGCAACTTTCTCCAGGAAAAGAGTGTGCTCTATTCGAAACGGCTAGCTGAAGGGGGCCTTGAGGAGAGCCAGATTGTGAGACACTTTGTTGAGGTGAAGAGGTGCAGTCCTCTCGGGGAACCCACATACCTCCCCCTAAAACAGCAATCGGTCGGCCACCGGTAGAAGAAACTTTAGGCGCCTTTCGAGTGTGCAATCGATACTTCTGAAATCAAAGATGGGAAGATCGTGTTAATGCTATACCACAATCATAAACCAACAAAAGATTGGTGATCAGGAATGCACAAGGCAGCAGATGTAGAATTTAGTGGGTACCTGCAGATGGCTTTTCACTTCATCGTTGGTGAGGCCATCCACCTTCATTAAGTCTCTTATCTGCTTCGGGGTCGCCACTGCATCGGAACCAATTGTAGATGAATCAGTGTGTATTACTTCAAACCACCATTAACAGAAATGCAAAACTACAAAGGTCAGAATTTGATCTCACCTTGAGCTCCACCAAGCTGTTGGAGAGCATTGACAAACCGGCTATGCAGCTCCTGTGGCCAGCATCGCCGGACCTTCCTCGGCGGCGGCTGAAACTGTAAGCTTAGGTGCGCACCCACAGAAGCAGGAACCGACGTCGGAGATCCAACCACTCCCTCACATCCCGACCCGCCGCTAGAATGCTCCTCGGCGGCAGAAGAAAACGAACAAGGTGAGTTCTTTGACGCAGTCGGCACAAGGGAGAGATCAGGAGACACTGACACCTGCTTCAGCTCCCCTTTGGATTTCATTGTAGGAGCTGATATGCAATTAAAGGGCAAAAAGCTAGCCCCACGGGTCTGTCGTTCTTCGAGCAGGCGATTTGATCTTCCATTTTTCTGTCGCCGGCACAAAAAATAAATTCGGTTTAGGGAAGAGAAATGAGGAATAAAGGAAAACACTAAGGGCTCAAATTTCTGCTTCGTACCTCTGTTGAATTTTTGTCGGCATCATCGTTCTTTTCTTCGCTGGAATTATCACTCCACAACTGAACAGAACTCATCCAGTTCATCTTATCCTTGAAATCCGCTTCGTCCTCCCCTCTCTCTTCCTTGCACCGACTTCTACTCGGAATAAATTCCTCGAACGGGCGCTCCGATCTCCCGCACGACCATTGTTCCATCTCCATCTTCAGCCCTTCGATCACTGCATCGCAAAATTATTCGCATAAAACAGCATAAAAATCACACCTTTAACCAAAACCCACACCGAATCAAGAATCTCAAAAGAGAACGGAATTAAAAAAAAAAAAAAAAGAAAAAAAAGAAACCTTCGGTGAGGAGAAGCATGCAGAGCGGGAGCTCGCGTTTGAAAGCCTCGGTCTTTGTCCTCTCCTCCTCTAGCATCCTCACGCACTCCTTCATCTTTGTCATCCGACCATCTCCGGCACCAAGCTCCGCCTCCGCCGCGTCGTTGAGGAACCCACCGACTGTTCTCCTGGCGAAAGCCTTCAGATCCAGGGCGATCTGCGTCGTCGATCCCATCCTATCCTCAAAACCGCCCCGTCCCTCTCACTGCTCGTCGGTCTCTCTCCCCTCGATGCGAAGGAGGCCGGAAGCCGCAGGGAAGAGGACAGCGGAGACGTCCATTTTTATACGCAAGAACGGATAAGAGGACGAACGGGGCGACCCGGTTCAGTAAAACCGAACAAGGGCAAAAAAGGCCGAGAAAATATTCGAATACGACTCATCGCGTAGCGCATCATGCGGCGAGGCGACACGCCGAATTGGACCGGACGGAATCTTCGTCATATTTTCCATTGGCTGGTGCTCATCGACCCACACACACCTTCCATATTTACATATATTCCGTTTAAATCTTTCGTTTTAATTTTGGGATGGAATAAAGATTTGGAAAAGATCTCCCGCTAGGGTTTAGGTATCCACCTTCCAAATTGTTAATTTCACTACCTCCTCATTAAAAACAAACGAATAAATAAATTACGAGATCCATACGACAGTCATGGATTCTCCCTCTCCTCGGCACGTGGCGGACGAATCTGGTTATATTAAGTGAATTCATCTTACTCATTTTATATATTTAATTAATTCAAATATAGGGAAGCCTAGTCCTGTAAAAAACTTTAGACAGAGTTTAATTTCTTTCTTTGCAACTTCCTACCACTGAGAAAGTTGTCCTTGGTGTCCTGAATCCGTGATTTCGTGTCGTACTCGTCGTTTGTGCGAAGGACCTCCGTCCGTTGGGTGGTTGACCGGAACCCACCTTTAAAAAAATCCTCCAGTGCTTTTAGTTGACTTTCATCGCATTGCAGCGTTGGTGCTTGTTTGACCCCAGTGCGATTCGATATCTTATCGGTTGGAATTCATCCAACCACGCGCCAAATAGTTGTGAAATTAAATATCTATGTTCCGATCCGATCTGGGATCGCGATTTGACGGATCAACGGGAGATAATTGCGTAAGGAGAGATTATGAATTTTTTTTTTCAAAATGCACAGCCTAAGTGCCACAGGGATAGAACGTCTAACGTATAAGAAAAGCTCCCAACCACTTGACAGATTGTTCACACATTCTTCACTGCTTAGCCATTGCCCAAGATTACTTAATTATAATGTATAGGTAACAAGCGGTTGCATAGTAATTTTGTCAACTTGTCATGTCATATTTCCCAACTGTTTGTCCACATCACTTGCTGCTTTGGCACCATACCAAACATCAGCCTGTACCCTTGTATTTGGCATAATCCTGGCTCTACAAACTGGTTGCTTTAGCATCATATCAAATGTAACCCGACACGCCTGATGCATGGCCCAAGTCTTGCACCACGGACTTAGGCGAAAATAGCGGCTGTTACATCCCTCGTGCTGCATTGCATGCCTTGTCGCATGCCATGACTCACCTTTTTTGCAAGCCTTGCTTGGCTAAATGCTTGGATTCCGCATGTCCAATCTTTGTGTCTGTTCGTCATCACCAAGTTGACTTCCTGCTTGACTTGTTCTTGGACAACCCGCACACACTGTCGCAAATTCTGTCATTGCTTAGTATGCCTTGTGCACATGCCCAATAAGTTGGATCAAATGAGTAACGAGTCAATTCTTATGCCTAGCCCACAAGAAGAACTCGACATCCTCGTCGAACACTTCTATATGTATGTCTCAATTTGCTTTTCAAATTGCCAAAGTGTAACATCCCTTTCCAAAGTAGCCTCCGATTTAGGTTTTCCCTTCCAAAACCCAAGAAGTCTGCCCTTCTATTTTTCTTACTCATTCCGAATATTCTGTGGTCCAAGATCTCCCCAACATCATCAGTGAATTACTTCCTCACAACTGGTGGAGCTCTCTTGGTACTGTTTCTTGATGGATATGTTTCATCTGCATGAAATTTCTTCAAGAAACTTACATGAAATGTAGGACTTAGCCTTTTATGTAAATTTAGCCTATAAGCTACATTACCCACTTTCTCCACGATCTCGAAGGGTCTGTCATACTTGGCAATTAGTCCTTAATAAGTATTTTTACTACTAATTTTCTTTTAGATTTGAGGAGTGAGTTTCAACAATACTGTGTTCCCAACAGAGAATTCTAAGAGTCTTCGCCTCTTATCAACATACTTTTTCATTCTCTTTGCAGCTTTTCTCAAACTATCTTGGGTTCCTCAAGAAACTCTTGCTTTTCCCTTGCATATCTATATGCTGCAAGGCATTTCCCTCCATATTTTTACTTGGCTATCTCCGCAGAAGTTGTTGGCTGCTCTCCCAACACTATCTCAAAGGGACTCATTTCTGTGGCTGAAGACTTGTGCAAATTGTAACAGAATTGTGCATTGTCTAGAAACCCTATCCAATTTTTCTGACTTAATGTAACATAATGCCACAAGTACTCTTCAAATACATGATTAATCCTTTCGATCTGTCCATCAATTTACGGATGGTTAGCGATAGAGAATTTGAGATTGGTTCTCATCATATTGAACAAGGAAGTCCAAAATCTCGTATCCCTATCACTCACAATATCATTAGGCAAACCAAAAAACTTTGTTGCAATAGAATAGTTTGACAAGAATGTCATAACGGCAAACCGAAGGAGCCACAATAAATACTGTATATTTAGAGAATCTGTCCACCACCACCATGATGAAAGACATGCATCAACCTTTGGGAACTCGCTAATAAAGTCTATAGAAATTGAAACCCAAGGTTTTTTTTTGAAATCGGCAGCAGTTAGAGTAATCCTGCTTCCTTCTTTCACTCAGTCTTGTCTCGTTGATACACCAGATAAGTTTTCACATAAGCTTCCACGTCATTTCCCATCTTATGCCAAATGTAAGAATGGGCCAAAAGAACAAGTATCATTTCAACACCGAGATGACCAACCCATTGTGAGTCATGAGTTTCCTTCAGCAAGTCTCTCCGTAGACTGTCCACTGTAGGTATAAAGATTTCCCCCTTTGTAAATCAGGAGATCATCCTCGATCTAGTACTGCCATATTGTCTCATCTCTTACCTGCTACACAAACTTCCCATAAGATATATCATTTGCACAGACTTTATCCTTTCCAGCATATCCGATTCTACTCTTGTGATAGTGTAAAAAGTGGGAAAAACTTCTTTCTGAGTCAATACATCTACAACTTGATTATACCTATCAAATTTGTGCTCCCACACAAAGTTATATTCTGCCAAAAACTCTTGCCAACGAGTCTGCTTAGGGGACAACTTCTTTTGAGTGACAAAAAAAGTGTTAGGAACATTATTAGTTCTCATAAAAAAAATTTGTTCCCAACAAGTAGACTCTCCAAACCGGTAAGAAATGAACAACAACAACCATCTCTTTTTCATGTGTAGACAATTTCTGTTCAACTGAATTGAGTTTTCTACTTTCAAAGGCAACAAGATAGTCTTTTGCACCAATACACCACCAATTGTTTTATCTGAAGCATTAGTATGCACTTTAAAGGGCAACTCAAAGTCTGGCAAACGCTACATTGGCTCAGAGGCTATAGCCGTCTTTAATTTCTCAAAAGCTTCTTTGCATGCATCTGACCATTTCCACCAATTCTTCTTCAATAAGTCTGTCGATGGGACAACCTTCTTTGAATAACCAACAGTGAATTTACGGTAGTAGTTTGCTGAGCCCAAGAATGATCGTAACTCAAAAACTATTGAAGGAGGTTGTCAATCAACAATAGCATGTACCTTCTTTGGATCCATTCGAATAGGGCAATTGTTGGCCATATATCCCAAGAACATTATTTCTTGACTAGCAAACTCACAATTTTTGTGCTTTACAAAGAGTTGATACTTCCTCAGCCGATCTAACACCATCTCCAAGTGCTCCAAGTGCTCCAAGTGCTCTTCCAGTGACTTGCTGTAAATTACAATATCATCCAAATAAACTACAACAAAATTGTCAAGAAAGTCAGACAACACCGTATTCATCAAATTTCAAAAGGTAGCAGGAGCGTTTGTCAAACCAAATGGCATGACAAGAAACTCATAGGAACTATAATGAGTCACACATGTTTTTGCCACACCCCTTTCCGCAATTTTTACTTGCCAATAACATGATCACAAGTCAAGTTTTGTGAACCATGTTGCCTTACTCAATCTGTCTAGCAAATCTTGCACTAAAGGAACAGGATACTTATTCTTTATTATCACCTTGTTCAATACCCGATAATCCACGTACATCCTCAAGCAACCATCTTTTTTTTTAAACAACAACGGGGCGCCAAATGGAGCTTTGGATGGTCAGACATACCCTATCTTCAACAATTTATTTAATTGTTTCATAATTCAGCAAGTTCTAAAGAAGACATAATATGAGGGACTTGTAGGAGGGACAACACCAAAGATCAATTCGATTTTGTGGTCGATTTTATCTTTGGCGGCAAGTGTTTCCGCAACTCTACTGGCATCACATTTTCAAACTTAATCATAATGTCTTTGACATCAACAGGTAACTCGACCTTCTTGTCAGGTTTGATGCCTATTAAGGTAGCCAAGTAAATTGTTTCACCCCGCTTTAAGTCTTTCTCTAGTGACACGACAGATATGATGTTTGCTTTCCGCTTGTTCTGGCCCTTGTCATAAGGATGCACACAATGAACAAATCAAGGACTTAACTTATGCATCACCATTACTCCGTCCAAGTGAGGCATAGACACTGTTTTTATTTTTTGCAAGAAATCAATACCTATGATTATTTAAAAATCCTTAAGTGGAATTACCATTATATTTACCTTTCCAACCCAAGTGCCAATAGTTAAAGAAACATTATAAGTCCTACCAACAACTGAATTCATGGTTGCCTCCCAACCCAAGAGCGGCAATCCTTTCTCTGATTTCATGGTTGCCTCCCACCATCTTCATTCTTCAAAGCTCTAATACCAGTTGTCACAAAGGTAATTTCTACCTTAGAAATTTCCTATGCAACAACCAAGTTCAACTCTTGATTCAGCCTGCAAACACACCACCATTGCACTTTGGTGGTGCGTTTATAGGCTGAGTTAATGCACTTTAGTAGTGCGTAGGTTGAATCAAGAGTTAGACTTGGTTGCTGCACAAAAAATTTCAAAGGCAGAAATTACCCCTGTGACACTAGGATACTACAACATTCAATCAGAACTCAGAAGTTAGAATGAGCGCCGAAGTTGAATTTGACGAGACCATTCAAGCGCTCAAGTCAGCACAGGAACTAGAAAAAGATAAAAGCTGCAAAGTAATCGAATAGTTTAGATATTGTGTGCGCATAACTGCACCCGCGAGAGCCGACGACCTTTTAAAAAGTGGCAAATGTATCTATTTCTCCAATATATGTGCAACATTTTGCCACGTTTCTCCAAGATATGTATTGACGTTCTCCACATCATCCAAGAGAAATGATCCCATGAATAAAACAGTTATGTCACCTCCAACATTTTCTATGGGCCACGTAGAGAGGTCAAGAAGACCGAGTTAAAGGGTCTATAAGGCAGAGTCGTCAAGTCTGGAGGAGCCTAGGAACCGAACCCAAAGAACCTAGCAGGAAAGGTTTAGGAAATTTAGGCCGAGGGAGCTCGATTGTGCTGAACTAAAGGAGTTCCGAACTAAGGAAATCGAGCCTACCGAATTGAGAGAGCCGAGCATATGGAACTAAGAGAATCAGGTGGCGGCGGCCAAATTCTGGACTTGATCTGATCTGTATCAGGATTCAATTCCATCTTTGCGATTTACAGACCTGCCCTTACCACACGAAGACTTTTATATGCGGCACATCAATCTACGACAAATGGAAGAGCATAACTCTAACTCTATAATAAAGTTTCAAATTGAATAAGTTTGCCATAAAACATATTGGAGCTTGCAGAGAAGAGCGTGGTGTGGATTGAGTGGTGTTCGTGGAAGATGACGCGACGCACCGTTCACTCCCGCCGCGCGCCTGCTTCGTCGCCTTTCTCCACCGCTTTAGTTCTATCCCAAGTTCCAACCTCTCTTTTCTTCTTCTATTCCTTTCCCTTCACTCTTCACTCTTCCCCCGGGATTCTCGCTTTCTTCCCTGCCCCACTGTCCACCCACTTTTACTTTCATTTTCTGTGTAAAAGTTCCATAATCTAATCCTTTTGTTTCTGTTAGTCAGTTTGGAGGATTAGGTGTCGAGGTTCTAGTGAGCAAACAGGCACCGGAACAAATTCGTTCCTTGAACTTGAAGAATTGGATTCAAGCGATGTGCCAAAATTGCTCTGAGTGGGGAGAAGAAGACAAGATTCTCTCTCACTCATCTCCTCGGATGCAGAAGACGGACGAGTCCCATCAAATTTATATTCGGGTTCCCCTTTATCAAAAGGAGAACATTTAAGCCTGCCTCTGGAAAAAGACACGCTTAAAGTGTGGTGAACAATCAAGGATACGGCTGTCCTCCAACCGCGAAGGAATCACACAGCATTGTGGATATCTCAATCATTTCTCAGGCCGAGGGATTCGGATGTGTATTAAGGAACCTAATTAATAATGCCCCATAGTTAAAAGAAATAGGAATCGCAAGATGAACACAAAGTTGCATGGAGTTAAAATAAATAAACAAATAAATAAATCGTTTTGTAGAACTTTATTACCCCTTTTCACTGTCTGGCTTTTC
The DNA here is from genome assembly GCA_037833815.1 of Zingiber zerumbet. NCBI lineage: Eukaryota > Viridiplantae > Streptophyta > Magnoliopsida > Zingiberales > Zingiberaceae > Zingiber > Zingiber zerumbet. The sequence continues at coordinate 630,011 of JBBMJZ010413094.1, forward strand.
GAAGTGGGCAAACTGTAGCTGACCTTGGACCTTCTGATATGCTTACTGTCACTGCAAAAGTTGAATTCTGAAAAAAAAAATGCACAAAGATTTCCAGGGAAAAACAGTATCTTATTTACCATCAGTAATAGGCCATAACAGATACTACTTATGAATCATAACATAAAAAGGAAGCCTACAATTTGATTCGATGAGAAATATAATTAATAGAAACAATGTAAAATCTTAGTGGAAAGGGAACTAATTAAGCCTGGCCTTGCACTCGATTCCTGGTATGATGACAGTGGAGTATCTGCATGATATTACTTTTTGACTCTTAACATTGGCTTTTGCCTTTTGGAAGAAGAAAAATGATCAATGGTGTAAAAAGTGGGAACCAGTATCAGGCTCTATCTTATCCGGAAGACAGATTATGTGAAATTTTTTTGCTTGTGCGTTTTTTCCTATCGTCGTTCTCATTTCATTCAACCAAATCACTGCTTAATTTTTGTACTCAAAATTTCTAGATTTAGCTCTGAAACAAGCTTATTGCTGCTGATCTCTTCTGAAATTAAAGTAAAGTAACCCTCTCATGATCTGCATCTGAAAGATACTGCTTCTAATTGTGACGCTCGTGAAAAGCGTGGACTGGAATAGCAGCTGTTAAGATAAGAAGAGCATTTTATGGGATCTCGCCCTTTATTTTCAGTTTTTTATTAGATCGTGCCCCAATTTTTCAAATTCATGGAATCACACCGCACTGCCCCCCTAATACACCTTTATCTTTGTCAAACAGGTAGATTGACTTATTTTGGATTAAAATCTAGTGCGAGACCATTTACACCTTAAAAAATGTAATATCTTTTAAGTCTTACTGTCCTATAATGTCTTAAACAGCCCAAAAGGAGTCAACAAACTGATTCTAAAATCAACCTTTTGAATCACTTTGTAATAAATTCACACAAAATTTCAACCCAAACTGAGTCAAAAGTTGATTGCGTGATCAACTTGTTAAACATTCCATGTATTTATACCCCATAAACTCATAGGTCTTAATTCAAAATAATTCCGCAAGCTAATCAAAGAATCAGATTATTAGGAATAGAGTATGGGGGCTGTGATCAGATTATCTAAAAAATTAGGGTGTGATCTAATAATTCTTGCCCCCACAAGTGTAGTACAATAGCAAAATGCTTAGAGGAACAATAAAAGTATATCAAAGTTTGAATTTTAAATGAGACAAATATCCTAAAGGGAAAGCCGTCTACTTTAAGAATTAGTCGGTAAAACTCAGACAACTGAATTACCAACTATTAATCTCTTCCTATATAACAGAAACTTGTAAATCGAATTGGGCACGCCAAGTTACATAAGAATAGAAAGCAAATAATGATCTGTCCTACCTTGCAATGGCCAATGGAGCTCATCCATCAATTATCTGGATAAACTTGAACAGATTATCAACGGTATATCGTCATGCATTTAATTTTGGTGTCCTTTTGCAAGTACCAATAAGACAGGGAATTGAAGAAAATTGCTGATTCCATTAGGACCCACTTCACATGGGAGGGAATCTGCATTTTCTCTCCCCCGTCATATCATGCAACATTGCATGCTTTATGAGCCTGTGAGAATTAATTAAAGAAATACTAAATACTATACCAGTAGCGGAGATGGCTCGTCTCCTTCAAGATTTAATGAATTATGAATTAGACAGAAGAATACGAATTATACCGACACTGGTTTTGCCTTCAGTGGTGGTTGGAGACATGAGATCCATTCATGATGAAGCTAGCAACAAACAGTCACGATAAAAATAATAGATAATGAGGAAGAATCAAAATTCTAATATTCTGACAAGATATGCAGAGCTTGGAGACAAAAAGATCAAATTTCATGGTGAAGCAGCGTACTGTCTAAGTAAACAAATGGTAGATAGTGAGGAAGAATCTGCATTTAAGATGTATGGAAGATGTGGAAAAGATAAGATCAAGGCATACGGAAATTGAATCACATCGGTTAGTTTTATTCGTCTTCAATTAGTCTGTGAATCACTTGCCCATGACAGAAAATTTTGCGGCTGTCACTATTTCAGTGGTTGATCTGGTAGCTTATGAAGGGGCATGAGCTGCATAAGGAAACTCAGTATATTAAAAACTAATCATCCTCAGCAAGCTATCCTTGTCAAGCTGTATTTTTCCGAAAAGTAATTATATATTGCATCTATGTAAGCAATGAAATTGAGCAGATTCAATTATTGTATGTATATCAAGCACAGAAGCTAGACGCATAGAAAAAACAAAGAAAATAAATGTCAAACTTCCATTCTCCAAAAAATTATACATACACACACTCATATTTTATTGTAATACAGTTTTGCTTCAAATGAATCATGTGGAGCACTTTAGATTGAAGCAATGTATTCAAATCAACATCAACTGAAGCAACTAACACTTGATATGAATTCCAAATTACGAAAACTGAAAATTTTATCACCTATCACACCTTTAGCATTTAGCGATATTCATTTTCATTATGGAACTTAAATGGTGATTTTGCTAGAGTAGGCTCTACTAGTTCTTTCATAAATAAAGCCCCAAACAAACCACTACATTATGAAGGGTCACCTAACATACTCTGCCATCCCGTGTAAATATTTCTGATCTTCTAATTAGCACAATAAAGAAACTTTCATGCAGAGGATTCGTTGCAATTGAAGGTCAATTCCTAAGCAAACACACGAACTAATGCATACAACATATTTACTCTTGGTCTCAAAACAATCTCTCATTCTACATTACACCATTATACAACCAACAAGTATATCATTTTGCAATAAAACCTCCATTCCACTTTTAGAATGCATGGCTTCTCAGGCAATGCCTCCTTCCAATTCAAAATATGTTCTGGTCTCACTTGAGCCCTTGCCTGAATTTGCTTCAAAATTGATGGCCAAAGTTATGGCAAATCCTCTGAAGCCTACTCCACTTTTTCACTATAAAGCGCCATTTCTACAATTTTCTGGTCGATTGCTTGAAATTCGTTACACAATAGATGCAGCAGACACTTCTTCTTCTATCCGGGGGCCCAAGAGTTAGAATGATTTGTGGTTTCATTTAATCCCCATGATAGAGTTCCTGCTTTCATTATGCACGCGGTTCAATTGGCTCTATAACACATTTTTCGACAGACTAATGGTGTCAACTTTGTCACATTGAAAATCTCTTCCATGAACTTTCATTCTTGAACGTTGCCTAATACTTAGATGACACACTTTCTTTCAGTTTATCCATCAAAACAGCCCATGTGTTGTCCATCATTATGCTGTACTAACGATGTTTTCAAGCCACCAGATTTTCGACCTCAGTGGACATGTTCATGCCACATTAATATCAGCAGTTACGTAATCATATTGTTCCATGCCGAATGGTATGAAGTTGCCTGGTTCTCAAGATGGAACTCCACAAATACATCCTTCTTTCACCGTGTCAGCAAAATCATAGATAAAAATTGCACATTTAGTTTTTTATTTTCTCCAAAGAGCAACTCAGTCATTGATCCACCTGTACAGAACTACCCAGCCAGCTAAATTTTTTGGATTTCACCCTGTTTGGAAAGACTAAGAATTGAATTCTTAGTGGAATTGGAATCCAATTCCATTGTTTGGTATAAAATTTTGATATGGAATCACTCAAGAATTGAATTTCAATTCCATGAAATAGTGCAAAAGCAAATCAGACCAAAACCCATCTGATTTGGATAGGGAATTCTTAGTGGAACTAGAATTACTTAAATGCCCCTTTTAAAACCATTTTTTTTATTAAATGGTTAGTTATGAGGATAAAATGGTAAAGGTATAAGAATGGAATTCAATTCAATTCCACTGTACTGACATTTCTCACTTCTCCTTCTGTTATGACAGCCTTCCGTGTAACTTGTAAACAATAAATTTCTAACAATAAATTGCCAGTTAGTTATATGTCACTAACGTGATGACGAGAAGGATACCTGACTCAGAAAATAGTAGAACACGAATCAAGAAAGAGGGTTTTCGGATGAAGCTTCGATCTTGATCCATCAAATGCATCCTTCAATTAACACAAGCAATGAGTACGTTCTCACCTTTCATCCACGCGGCTTCGCAATCGCTCCTACTACCATCGTCCTCCGCCTATTTTCCTTGTCTCCGGAAAGATCGATGTCCACCTCGCCGTCTAACAACTTGGGCTTCCATTTCATGGTCCAGCAGAGGTTCATTTTGGGCTTTAATTACATGGACCGGTTCTCGGCCTGTGTTGTCCTTATATGGGCCTTTGCTTGCTTAAATAATTTTGCACGGTTTAAATTCAATTAAAAAAATGTTCATAATCATTTCCAAAATCTAGGCATTCAACAGTGCAAGGGATATAGATTCTAAATGAAACTAAATCAGAAAAGGAGGCCAAATTCTCCCTCTCTCCTCCTCCTCCTCTCTGTCTTGCTGTCTCTAAAAACATAAGGCTGCAGTGCGTGTGTTGGGTGGGGGAAGAATCTAATTCGCCTGCTGCGTTTAGGCCACACCCCCTTCCAAAGGCTGCCATCCTCCCTCTTTACCTCTCCACTTTCTCACTTAACAACAAGAAGGAATCTCCCTCCCATCATATCTCCTCTTTTTCCCCACTTTCATCACACTCTTCAGATCACACACACACTCCGGATCCACATCTCAATTTCCATCCGATCGACTCATCAATTTGAAATCAACGTCTTCTCTTTTTGTCACGATCGAACATGGCGTACTTCTCTTTGAGAATTAGGCCACCAAAAGACAGAGACCGAGAAAAGAGTGACTAACCACTATATCTAATTATCAATTGATCTCCATGTAGCAGCTGATGATACACAGAGAGTGAACACACCCTTAAAAACACAACAATGATTAAAAAAGAGAAACCTAACAAGACGTCCATCACATTTCCCATATCTATAATTTGACTGAAGATATCATCTCGGTTCACCACCATGAACAAACGACGACATTTAGAAGCCTAAACACAAATACTACAACGGAACAAAAGTGAGTCCTAACTTTTCCTGATCATTAATGGAACGCACCATTCGGGGTTGGGAGATCGGACCACGCCGCCAGTGCGGGGTTGTTGTTCCAGTAACCGAATTCGCCTGCGGCAGAGAGCTGTGGGATTGGCTCTAAGATCGTCGCCGTCGCAGAAGCGGCTGCGGCGGCAATGGCGGAATTCGACAACATGGAACTCGAAGCGGTGGAGCCGTTGCAAGAGGAATGCTCAAATCCGGCGGTGGCGTTGCCGATCACCGTTTGCAACGGCTCGTTGTAGTAATTGGTTGAGGATTTGAACTTTTGGTACAAGTCTTGGATTTCTGAGCTTGGCATGTCGCTAATAGCCTGCAGGTGGTTGCCATTTTGCTGCGGCAGCTGCCGTGACAGCGGCTGGTGGTAGTAGTTGTTGTTGATGCTGTTGTGGTGGTGGTTTTTCCACAGAGAGGCGCCCAAGCCGAGCTGGTTCAGGGGATCCAAGCTCAGGGCGTGGGCATTTAGATCGGCCGCCGTGTTTGAACAGAGCAAGGAGCGGTCCTCCTTCGCTCTGGCCGCCGGCGAGCCAAGGTTGAGGCCGCAGTGCATGCCGGAGATCTGCATGCCGGCGCCGGACCTCAGCAGGCTCATCAGATGGGAAGTGTGCGGCGAAGCCCACAGCAACGGGCTGGCGGCGGAGAGATCGCCCTCTAGCCCGCCGGCGCCACCTAAACCGGATCTCAGGAGGAGGTCGGAGCCGGCGGCCGGCGGCTTGGCCTTGTTGGGCGCAGGCTTAGGGCTGCAGACGGCGGCGGCGATGGCGGGGACTACCTTGGTCTTGCGGCATCCGCCGCCAATGGGGACGTTGCGGAGGGCGCCGCCCTTGGTCCAGTAGCGCCGGCAGGTCTTGCAGAAGTGGCGCGGCTGGGTGAGGTTGTAGTTGTTGTAGTAGCAGAACTTGGTGTTCGTGGAGTCGCACCGCGGGCACCGCAGATTCTGCTGCTGCTGCTGCTGCTGCTGATCTCCGGCGGCGGCCGCCGACGTGAGCGAGGAAGAAGGGGAGGAGATGTTGGAGGAGGTAGGGGAGTGGTCGATGAGGTGCGAGATCGTCTTCCTCTCCTCCACGACTCCGCCTAATAACCCTTGGATCATCTTCTCGATCGACAGAAAGATAATTGAACAGAAGAAGAAAATAAAAAGGAGCAAAAGGAGGAGGAATTAAGAGGTAAAGAAATGCAGTGGCTTTGATGAGTAAGAAGGATCAAAAGGAAGGAGAGGTTATGTTTGGATCAGAGCGATGGATAATGAAGAGATCGAATAACGTGGAGTGGATTGTGGAAGGTGGATTATATAGGAGAGAGGAGAGGGAAAAAGATACTGCTATGGATGCACTTGTTGTCCCTCAGCAAGCAAACCAGACCAAGAGAGGTTTTGGGGAACTGCAAAGTTGCAGTATTTTATCATGCCGATGACGATGACGATGCCGATGTTCATATTTATTTCATTATTCACCACTTTCTCACTTCTCGTACAAATTTAAAAACGTAATGTAAATTCTATTAATTCACACTGACCTAGTTCTGCTTACGTCCCTTGTGAGATCCAATTTTAAGCTTCTTATCGTCATCGCAAACTCTATCACGATGGTGTATAATGAGCAAACGCATAGTGATTAAATGTATAACATGGTCGTGATTCCGTCTGGAAGTTGAATATTGACGGAGAGGAAAGAATTCGGACTAGGAACTATGCATTTAGAGCTAGGGGTTATGGACGTAGCACACTACACATAAAATTAACGGAAATGTTAGAGCGAGAATCAAGGGGGATCATGGTCCAGGTATTTTGATGCTCAAGTTAGAATGGTAGTCAAGTAAAATGAAGAACAATATGAACAGTAGAACAGTAATATGAATGTGTGTGTATGCACATATTCCTGCTCAATGGAAATGATCCTCTTTTATATTATCCCTTCGTAATAATAAGATGTTAGGGAATATTATGTGTCAGAATATATGGGGTAGTAAAAGATATATGACTACCTTCTTGTAGACTGAGGGAAATTTTGTTGCGTGTATATGTCAGAGTAGTAGAATATCTCTTGCCATTATTCTCTGAATGGTGATTGTGATTCCATAATAAGACTGTCTCCTAGATTGAGTCTCATCAGCTTGGGGCCGATTAGGTTTATGTTTAGAGTCATGGCCATGTGAGGTAGAGAGCCAAGTCCAACTGAAGTCCGATTAAAATAGGCCGATCAAGTTTATACTGGGAGTCATATCTATGAAAAGTGGGAAACTAAGCCTTGGAGGTTCAATCAATTATAGGGTCAGTCAGGTTTATGTTCGAAATCATGTTCATGTGAAGTGGCGAACTGAATCCCGAAGGTCCGACCGACTATAAGGTTGGTGGAGTTTATATTGAGAGTCATGTCCATGAAAAGTAGGGAATTGAGCTCCAGAGGTTCGATCCATTCTAGAACCGGTTGAGTTTATGTTGGAAGTTATGTCCATAAGAAATAGAAAACTGAGCCTCGGAGATCTAACTGACTATAGGGCCGGTTGGGTTTATGTTGTGAGTCATATCTATGAGAAGTGAAGAACTGAGCCTCGGAGTTCCAACTAGTTATAGGGCCGGTCGAATTTATATTAGGAATTATGTCCATGATAAGTGAAGAACTGAGGTCCAGAGGTTCGGTCGATTCTAGGACGGGTCGAGTTTATACTGGGAGTCATGCCATGAGGAGTGGAGCACTGACCCCTGAAGGACCAACCGACTTTGGAGTTGATTGGGTTACTATTAGGGGTCATGCTTAGGAGAAATTGAAAACTGACACAGATATTCAATCGGCTCTAGAACAGGTCGAATTTATATTGAGATTCATATCTATAAGAAATGACAAACTGACCTCATTAAAAACAATATATTCAAATACGTATACTTTAATTTTGACTCCTACAGTATCTTAACTTAATTTTAACATATCATCTTAATCATCAACCATATATCGACCTATATTATCTATGAAATCGTCCCCTCGGAACGGTCTAGTGGCGAGCACATAAGGTATTGCCACCATAAAATTTGGGGTTCAAATCTCGACAAATTCGAGATAAAATACCTCGAGATAAAATGTCTCCCTTATGTGCTAGTCACTATTCCAAAGGCTAGTAGCCGCCCGTAATTTACCTTCTGTATATTGACCCTGGGACGAACGGAGATACTAAGGGCGAGCGTATTCACCTCACCACCCTATTATCTTTGAAATCATTTATATGAAGCCGTATCATTTCATGACAGCAGCCATATGTTTTCAAGAAGAGTATAGCACACAGCTCTGCTCGGACGATTAAAAAACAGACCAGATATATCTATAATTTTTTTTATATGTTCCATAATTAATCCAAAAAGCACCAACTCACAATCGA
>JBBMJZ010413094.1:638546-651016 GCA_037833815.1 Zingiber zerumbet
GCTTTAAACCCCAAGACCCTTGAGCTTTTTTTTGCGCTTTTGACAACTATGGATGGACGTAAAATCTGCTTTCTTAAATGGAAATCTTGAAGAAGAGATCTATATCGAACAACCATTAGGTTTTATCATCAAAGGACAAGAAGAAAAGGTGTACAAATTAACGAAAGCTTGGACTCAAATAAGCCCCTAGAGCCCGAAACTCAAGAATTGATGAGCATTTTATAAAGGAAGGCTTCACAAAGTGTCCCTATAAGCATTCTTTATACTTGAAGAAGAATTTATATGGAGATATTTTGCTGGTATGTCTTTATGTGGATGATTAAATTTTTACAGGTAATAATATCTCCATAATTAGAGAATTCAAGCAATCAATGGAGAAGGAGCTTGAGATGACAGATCTAAGATTAATGAGATACTTCCTCGGCATTGAAGTACAACAAAGAGAAGAGGGAATCTTTGTATCACAAGAAAAATATGCCAAAGAAATTCTCAATGGAAGATTGTTATGCTATGGATATGCCCGTTGAATACAACATTAGAATGACTAAAGAGGGAGAAGACAAACTTATGAATCCAACTTATTACAAGAGTTTTGTGGGTTGCCTTAGGTATCTGACATGTACAAGACCTGATATATTATTTGGAGTTGGTTTGGTAAGCATGTATATGGAAACTCCAAAAACTTCTCACTTATATACAGCTAAGAGAATTCTTAGATATATCAAAGGGACAATTAATTATGAGTTTCTCTATTTATCAATGAATGATATGGAGTTTTTTGGTTTCAGTGATAGCGATTGTGCTAGAAGTTACGATGATCGCAAGAAACAATCAATTGAGCACTACTGGATACATGTTTTATCTTGGTAATGCTGCATTCACTTGGTCTTCAAAGAAACAATCAATTGTTGCTCTATCAACTTGTGAAGTTGAGTATATTGCTACAACCTCTTGTGTTTGTCATGCCATTTGGCTAAAGAGATTACTCCAGAATCTTAAATTGCAGCAAGAAGCTACAACCAAGATCTATGTGGATAATAAATCAGCAATTGCTTTAGCCAAAAACCCAATTCGTCATGAAAGATCCAAGCATATCGATACTCACTTTCATTTCATAAGGGAGTATGTTAAATCGACAAAAATAGAAATGATCCATGCGAAGTCAAGTGATCAAGTAGCTAATATATTTACAAAGCCTCTAAAAGCAAAAACTTTTCAATACCTAGGGGTGTAATCGAACCAAGCTAAGCCGAACAGTAAGAGGCTCAAGCTCAGGCTCGGTTCGTTATCCCTAAGCTCCAGCTCGACTCGAGTTCGATTCGAGCTTTAGTGCTTAAGTTCGAGCTCAATTCGTAATAAAATTAAGTAGCTCGAGTTCGGCTTGAAAAAGACTCGTTTAAAAATTAAACGAGCTTAGTTTGAGCTTGTTTAAAATAATTAGCTATAATAATTAATAATATATTATTATATTGATTATTTATGTGATATATATATATAAGCGTGAGCCTCTTAATGAACACGTTGGCGAGCCTCTAAACGAACATGTTTGCAAGCTCACGAACCAAATACTGTTAAGCTCAAGCTCGGCTCGATAATATTTTTGAGCTTGAAATCAGGATCGAGCTTGGCTCGATAATGTTTTCGAGCTCGAAATCAAGCTCGAGCTCGACTCATTAATTTAATCGAACGAACTCAAACAATTTTTTTTTTCGAGTCGAGACTCGAATATCTCGCAAGCAACTTGGCTCGTTTACACCCCTATCAATACCTAAGGAATTTGTTGGGAGTTCAAGGAAGAACAAGTTTTTGGGGTTGGCAGATGTTGGCATGTAAACTTATTCCAAAGACAAATTGACTCCTTCAACTATGCACGAACAGTGTCAAGAACAACTTGACTTCATCAACTATGTAAGGAAGTTGTTAAGATCAATTTGACTTCATATGATTTTTCATCAACTAAGCAAAGTTCAATGAAACACTTTATGACAAGAGTCATTAGTATAGAAAAGAACAAAATCTAATTGTCTTGTGTTTAATGATATGATGTATTAATTGTAGAAGGATGTGGAAGCATGAATCTAAGTGTATAAATAGGGACCTTGTATGATGATGAATACTATGTAGTAAACATGCCTCTTCATAGAGTCTCTCCCCCACCCCCGTACTTTCTTACAAAATCTCTCCTACATTCTTGTTTCCCCATCCTAGATCCATCAAAATTTCACCAGGAACTTGGTTGGATAATGCTCATATAAAATAATTAAAATTGGCAAAAAGTACGTGGACCATATACTTCTATTGTTTTAATTGATGGAAGAATGATTGTGAACTAATTACACAACTTTGCATTAATAGAAGATTCAAAAGTTTCAAAATGGTGAACATACTTTCACAGTCCTTTCCCTTACCCTTATTGGCAGTATAGATTGATATTTTGCTCTATTTAACCGTAGCTAACTTCACTACTAGATAAGACTAGCCTAACTTACCTCTCTTTACTGTATCTCATTCCCCTTGCAAATGAATTGCAAATGTGCTGCCATCTCTTCTTATTTTAAGGAGAGACAACAAATCTATTAATTCTTATAGGTTTAAGATAAAGTTGATCCAATGTATCATAAATACTAGTCACATCATGTGCAGCAGTTGGTTAGTTGCCAAGAAAGAAACTATAAATGTAGCATCATCTTGTGTATTAACTAATTAAAACCTTTGATAATTGAAAAGGAGTTGACAATTATTTGTAGAGATGGAGAGGGCAGCGCCAGTAACTACTATACTTGGATGTATAAATGGAGGACTATGTGCAGCTAATAAGTAATGGCGAAACCTTGAAAGTCCTGTTAGAGTGAAGCTCAAAGGCATCAATTAACGCAGATGAACCAAAAAGCCGACTGCATTGATCCAATCTGTTACTTTCAGCCTTGTACTCATAAATCCACGCCCTACAAGCAATATCAAAACATGCAAGTGTAACAATAAAATCGAGATTTGAAGAAACATGACTTTGTATACCGTTGTCTCTATTAAACATAACTTGGTTGCCTTCAAATGGAGATAGAAATACACAAGACGAAATGTATTTGCAATCGGTAAACTGAAGAAAAAGGTAACTTTGTCAATCAACTCAATAGACATCAACAAGAATGGGGGGAAAATAAGCATTTAAACTCATCTACAAGAAAAGATAAATAGAACAAGTGACACTATAGAGATCAAACGCTAATATCACAACAAGAACAGATTAATTAGAAGCCACCAATATCACCTGAAGGATAAATAGGTTAGAAACAACTAACGCAGTAAAGAAGCTACGTATACTGAACCAAAATTCGGGAAATTGAGACAAAACAGAAAGAGTCAAAAGATAAAACTGGCATACTCGAGCTGCAGTAGAATATTCTGCGATTCAGGATGCAGATCCTCGAACTTGGAGTCGTACCCCGCAGGCTCGCCATCTGTGACGAGCAGCAAAGCCTGCGGATGATACTGCGCACCCGGCACAGCCACCGCTGCCCTCGCAAGTTGCTTCCGGGGAAATTGCTGCTCCAGAGGGTTTGGATTCTGTAACTGCAAGAGCGATTGCTCAGGCTCCGGAGTGTCCGAAGGCCATAGAGCCCGCGGCTGCAGCAACACCTTGTTCCCCGCACGCAGGCGCGATCGAGTTTTCGACGGTCGAGGAGTTGAGGTCGAGCTCAGCGGAGAGACGGGGAGCCCTCGCGGGGTGTCGGGCGAGTACTGCGAGGACGACAGGAACGGGAAGGTAGAGATCGGACTCCCAGGGGAATCTGTCTCCGCCATGGCGGCCCAACCAGATTCCTAAAGCTCCGAATGGACGACGATGCCCTTGACGAACAGCCAAAGCGTCCAAGCCCTCGCTTCAATTCAGTGATGATCTTGGGCTTTTTCGTCCTTGAAAAGAAGTCCGTTGGGTTTGGCCTAACTCCTCCGAAGCCCACCAAGGAAAACGATGAATATTGCAATGTTATTAAATCATTTACATAAAATATTAAACGATTTAAGAAAATATTTAAACGGAGTGCCAAGTTGCTGCAGGATACACATAGCAATTAGTTACGTCATCAACAAGAATAATATAAGATTAATTTCAATTAATTATAGACACTGTTTCCACTAATTAAACCTGCTGCGTGCTTCATCGCATACCTGCAAACTATATTTTAAATGTTCTAAATCTCACAAGGATCGCATTAATAAATAGTGCGATTCCGTGTTATCCGAAAAGTCTGTCTCATTTTTCTTGGCAAATTTTATTTTATTTTTATTCGGTACTTGCGTATTCATTTGTAAATGATAATCAGTACGGTGCCGTATAATTTAATATGCTTCGGTGGAGAAAAATTATTAATTTTATGAATTGAAATTTAAAAATAGCACAATTAACCGAAGGGTGCAGTTGCAGGATTCCTAAAAACCCACCTAACTGTTAGATTTGTCAAAAGTGCATTTATTTTTCATTTAACTTTTGCTAATGACTACGATGTTTGAAAAATAAATATGTTGTTCAGCATCTGAAAGCTTGATAGTTTGGTGTGCTTTGTAAGAATTCCTCAATTTAATTTTTTTTTTTTTTTGGATATTTTAGCCCCATCGTATAATTTTAACGTGCGAGAGACGTCACTTTAAAATTTAATTTTAAAAAAATTAAAAACGTACTTTTTTTAATATTTATTAAAAAAAAACTTGACCTAAAAAAGGTATGGAAAAGACAAGAAACGTCATTTTCTCATGCGCTTAATTAGACATGTCTTAAGAAAACGTCGCCTGTGCATATCCATCCCCCATAACCATCATTACGGCACCGCAGATAGATCTTCGTATCCCAGAATACCGCTCTATCCAAAACACGTCGCTGAAAAAGATCACTAAGAGTTAAATCTCCCTTCGTCGGATAACGTTAAAAAATGCCCGGCCCATGTTTTTTTCACCTCGGCATGAGTCCGCAGTCGTCACCCAGCAATAATACAATTAATACCGAAGAACAATATTCAATCTAAGCATATTGCGGAACGCCACGCCTGGTGCAGCCCCGATTAGTTAATCGCGGGCGCGATTAATTACTGATTATCGGTGCGTGCGTGTTCCCGCCTATGCCTACTGTTCCCTAGCTACGTGCAGCGCCCGTTGAACGGGAGGCCACGTAGTGGCCGTGAACGTGAAGTAGTTTATATCACCGATTAATAAATCACCGAAAAATCTAATATAAAAAAAAAACAAATCTCTTATATGTCAATCAGTCTGCGATTTCGATGGATCAGTAGAGCGATGCCACGTAACGGAAACAGACAACCATCTTCGGCTTTACAATCATTGCCAGTGGGTTCATGATCTCCTCCACGACATCTGTAGCCGTTAGAATTACTGTTACGTGGCGGCTAATCGGTTCGGGTGGAGTTTGTGGCCTTACCAACCGTTACGCACCACGACACGTGGTGAAGGCCGGTTCCGAACTGAGCCGGGTTTTGAGCCGTTCGGGTTCATGCTGTGGCATCCGTTAGAGGGTTTGATGAGTCAATTCTGTGCGTCAATTTGTTTTTATCTATTAAAGACCACCTGTCCTTGCGGCATTGCTCGAACGACGCTGGAATCTAATATAAACCTAATTTGCTTCTTCACGAACAGTCAAAGTCATTGGCTTTATGCCTGCCTTTTCTTGGCAGACGATTGCGTGTTGAGCGTTCGATACGAAACAGCTTGGAGCTGTCTCTGGAGATTCGGTATCGCTGCCCGCATGGCATTCATACAAGGGAACTATTTGGTGTTGGCTGTGCGGGAAGACACATGTGATTGAATGGCACATGGTCTGCTCGATGAAAACAGCCTTGGCATGGCTTATTTTTCTACGTGGCGATACCTTGTGCCTTGGAATGGCTTATTTATACATCAAGGCCCCTTCGTTGCACTTTAGATTTATTTGCTTCTTCTTCTTGTCATTTACTTTCCAATACTTTCGGCTTCCTTCGCGACGAAATATTCCTCGTTTGGTCCTTCGTAGACTTAATCTCCAAGCTTCAAACAGGAATTTAAACAGAGATGGGAGAAGGATCGCTACATGCCTCAAAATTGCTTGAAATGTTCAGGGCCGATGCCATGGTTCAATCTGACGACGAGCTCCCGAGTGGCGGCGGCTGTAGCGAATGGGGTTCCAGCCCCCGATACCACTTCGACACCCGGCCGCCCAGCGGCGAGGCCTCCCCTAACGGTCTTTTCCCGTGGAGCCCCGGCTGCGCATCCCCCTTCGCCAAGTCACCGTGGGCCTTCCTCCCCGCGCCCGTCTCTGCAGAGGAGACTGCCGGCGCTCGACTCGTCGGATCGCTTGTTCGTGAGGGGGGACACATATACTCCCTCGCTGCCGCCGGAGGGCTCCTCTACGCCGGCTCCGAAAGCCGCAACGTCCGCGTCTGGAAAGGCCAGCGCGAGCTCTCCGGCTTCAAGTCCAGTAGCGGTCTCGTCAAGGCCATCGTCCTCGCCGGCGAAAGGATCTTTACAGGACACCAAGACGGCAAGATTCGCGTGTGGAGGAAGACCGAGTCGGCGGAACACAAGCGCGTGGGGACGCTCCCCAGGCTGAGGGATTACCTGCGGAGCTCCATCAACCCCAGCAACTACGTGGAGGTGCGCCGCCACCGCAGAGCCGTGTGGCTTCGCCACTTCGACGTGGTTTCGTGCTTAAGCCTCGACGAGAAGGCCGGCGTTTTATACTCCGGGTCGTGGGACAAGACGGTGAAGGTGTGGCGGATATCGGACTCCAAGTGCCTCGAGTCCATCAAGGTTCATGACGACGCCGTCAACTCTGTAGCGACCGGGTTCGGGGGAATTCTGTTCACGGGGTCGGCGGACGGCACGATGAAGGTGTGGAGAAGGGAGGCGATCGGGAAGACGGGCGCCACCAGGCATGTGTTGGTGCAGACGTTGCTACAGCAGGAGAGCGCGGTAACGTCAGTGGCGGTCGCGGAGTCTGCCGGGACGGTGTACTGCGGCTCGTCGGACGGGTCGGTTCATTACTGGAGGTGGGAGGGAGCGAGGCGGCGGCTGGCTTACGGTGGCACGCTCCTGGGACACCGGATGGCGGTCCTGTGCCTCGCGGCGAAGGGTAGCCTGGTGGTGAGCGGGTCCGCTGACAAGACCCTGTGCGTGTGGAGGAGGGAGGAGGGGACCGGCGGAGGGCGGTACTCGATGATGGCGGAGCTCAAGGGCCACGAGGGCCCCGTCAAGTGCCTGGTGGTGGAGGAGGAGGGCGACCGGTCGGACGAGCCACGATACGTGGTGTACAGCGGGAGCCTCGACAAGTCAGTCAAGGTGTGGCAGGTGGTCGAATGGGAGGTGACGGCGGAGGAGGTCCGCGAAGAGGAGTCGCGGCCGTCGTTGTCGGTGAAGACCGACGCGAGCGACGGTACCTGGCGCCGCCCTATGGAGAAGGTGATTGGGTTGGGTTCGTCGTCGATGCGCCACTACGTGCCCCAGCGATCTGCTAGTGTCGGGTTGTTGTTCGAGGCGCACGTGTAAAATACGTAGACGATACTATCATACTATCTTTGTGCGAGCAAAAGCCGGACAGAAATGTTGGTGAGCACGTGTTAAATGTGGACTATTATAATATTAGTTCATGTGTCCGAATTTGCCTATGCAACCAGAAGAGGAATCGGAGATATGTGCGCAAAAATAAGTTCTATTGTAAACAAATGTGTCGATTATACTTAGATTATACTAAATAAATTATTTCTAAATAATTATATACGTCGCGCATAAAAAACTTTTACGGAATCAGTGTGTTATGATCTGTTGTGCACTCTCGTGGGTCAGGTCATGTTTAGAGTTAAGGTGATCAGATATAATCTAAAGACGAGCTGATACAGTCCAGATGAGACTTAAGTCTGATTAGACCAACTCAAATGCCGATATTATCTCTTAGTATCGGCTCCGGATCCTGACATCCACCCCTGCACAACCCTAAGTCTTGGCATTATCTCTCAGTATTAGCTCCCGATCTTGATATCTACTCTGGCTCAGCCTCAAGTCCCAGCATCATCTCTCAGTATCGCTCCCAACCCAACATCTACCCTGACTTAGCCCCAAATCCCGACATCATATCTTAGTCTCGAATCCTGATCCTAACATCTATCCTAGCTCAAGTCTAGTTTATGACATTATATCTCAGTCTTGCTTCCCAATCTTACATCTGTCCTAGCTTAGCCCCAAGTCCTAGCACCATTTATCAGTTTTAGCTTTAATTGCTGACATCATCTCTGTCTTGGGCCCAATTGCCGACACCCTCTCTCATCATCAAATCTCGACATTTTCTCAGTATCAGATCCTGACTTTGTCTATTTTCAAAGTCACTCCACATCAATGCTACATTTTTCACCCTCAAGACAGACCTATGCCCTCCACGGGCACTATAACAATGACTGAATATTCCAAGACGCATGATATCCTAAGAATGGGAGAGTGGTTATGAGGTTATTAGATTTGGTCTCTTAGATGTCTCCTACTGACATGTGGCATTGGATGAATGGAGAGGCAACCAAAAACTGTCAGATCTCATCCCCTCACTAGCTCCTACAATGATGATATTTCAGTTGACGTGAAGAGACTATTCTGACAACTATATAAACACTCACAAATGATATAACTAATCATAAGAGGTCTAATTTCTCTTAACTTGAGCATCGGAGTGGTGTGTCGGAACTCCCCGACGCTAGTCTAACTATCTATTGAAGTGTGTTTCAGACCCTTTCATCTCAGTCACCGAGGACCTCAGGGGAAGGCGCATGTCAACACGTTTGCTATCTGATGGCTTGACCATCCACTATCCATTGTATTTGGTTGTAACAAATTGACGCATTTTATGGGAACTCTGAGCCATAACGTTGCGATGGTTAACACTAGAAGGACTACTAACAATTATGACTCCATAGGAGAGAGAAGCATTAGCAAAGCAACAACCATCATACAAGAGAACATTAATGAGATGGTCTCCAGGGCGT
Source organism: Zingiber zerumbet (assembly GCA_037833815.1). NCBI lineage: Eukaryota > Viridiplantae > Streptophyta > Magnoliopsida > Zingiberales > Zingiberaceae > Zingiber > Zingiber zerumbet. The sequence continues at coordinate 647,555 of JBBMJZ010413094.1, forward strand.
TGCAGGGATTCCTGCAACAACACCCATTCCTATAACCGCCACTAGCAGGAGGTCTGGCTCCCTTAGCTAGTGCACCCTAGGTAGGATGCCCTCGCCATTTATAGGGGGTCCATCGGTTGTGATTGTTGGTGCAATCGACCTCTAGGATTTTGAAGTTTGACAATGTACAATGTACTTAAGTCTAATTAGTTTGACCAAGGGTTGATCCAAACATAATTTGATATTTAGAAAAAAGAAGTCTAGTCAAGATTAGATGACTAGTAAGGGTAAGTCCAAATCGAAGAATAGGCAGATGAGAAGTCTACTGAATGACTAGTTTTAACTGGAGGTTAGGCAAAAAGAAGTCATGGTAAGTGAAGTCGACCCCTAATGAGTGAAAGTAGGTAGTGGAAGTCCTGGTGAGTGAAGTCGGGTCATAGTGAATGAAGCTAAGTAATGGAAGTCATAGTGAGTGAAGCTAGGTAGTTGAAGTCATGGTGAGTAAAGTCAAGCCCTAATGAGTGAAGCTGGGTGGTGAAAGTCCTGGTGAGTGAAGTCAAGTAATGAAAATCCTAGTGAGTGAAGCTGGACAATCCTAGGAGAAGGTAACCCTAGGTAATGAGAAATCTTTAGGGAGTAAACTCTAAGCATGTGTGATCGACTAGTTTTCGGTTGATCGCGCGCGGTTGACTGGACCAGTGAATTATTAATAATGCTAAAACTATCCTTATTTACTATTTTATATTTATTGTGCTAATTCAGTGTTACAGGTAAGTCTTAGTATATCGGCTTGGTTAGATACTAAGCAAGGCAAGAGAAAATTCAAACAGATCTGAAGGATCAGATATTTGGCAGGTAAGTGGAGGTAAGTATTGGAAAAAAGTAACTCAATGAGGACGTGCCCCATTTGATGGGATAGTAGATGTCAGTCCAATTTAGATCCATTTTAGATCCCTAAACTGAGACCTTGATTAGTCTCTGGTCTTGGAAGGACAGAAACTAATTATTACTGCTTATTTTTATTATGCTAACTTTGTCTTGCAAGGTATATTTTGTTTATATTGTACTAACACATTTTACAGGGTAAAAGAGCACAAAATGTCTCGGGTGAACAGAACCCGAGGCGCCTTCCAAGCGACGGAAGACGCATTGAGTACTGTTCATGGAAGACGCCTTAGGGGAGCTTGGGAGGCGCCTTCAGTTCGATAACGCAGAAGATTTCGGTGATGATAAGAAGTTGAAATTATGAGATAAACTTTTGGGGTTGAAAGCGCTTTCGGTACTATGAAAGGTGCCTTGAACACTATATAAAAGAGCATCTCGACCAACTACTCAAACACAACTCTTCTACGATCTTTTACGCGTCGGTTTGGCGTTTTGACTACTATAGCTTCTTGCTGCTACTCTGCTATGATATTTCTGTTCCCGACTACCACTGAGAAACAGTCCAACACCAAGTCTGATTCAATCATCTTTGAAAGTATTGGGTAACAAAGTTTAATTCTGTACTTAATTATTGCAAAAGGAAAAGTGTAGTGTGTTACACTTGTTCCTATTATTTTTATACTTGATCCCCTCTTACGGTGGTTCCAAAAAAAGTTATAAGTGGATTACCCATCGATAGATCCGTGAGACCTGGGTCTTGGAGTAGGAGTCGCCGAAGGCTTCAAATTAAGTAAAACCGACGGAGTTTGAGTTTTTTGTTTTGCCTTTTGTGCTTAGTTTTTTCGCTGCATATTTTAAAAGAAAAATAAAAGTTTTTTAAATCCATGTGATTCACCTCTCTCATGTGCGTCTTGATCCAACAGTGATCTCAATCAACCGGGCCGCTGAACTCCCTGACAAAGATTCGTATGAATCGCGAGCAAGAGTACCCTACCTCACGACTGTAAAGGAAAAGCTATTGCCTCCAATGAAGGACGCATCGAAGGAACACCTTTTTCTCGAGTAGTTCTTGAACAAGAACTATCTCAAAATGTTTGGCAACCATAGTTGAGAGAATACACAGGGGCGTCTAACCAAGAAGACCATTCTTGTTGATTCAAAAATGCTTCTCTGTTGCACTAATACACAGATGGTGTTAAGTATTGAATTTTTCCTGACTACTTTATCAGGCTCGGCTCAAAGGTTGTTTAACTGACTCATAGCTTCTTTCATCATCTCTTTTGATGACTTAAAAGTCTTTTTCTTCACCAGTTTGCCGACAACATGTATCAAAAGAAGCCCTTAATATATTTACCATGAACCAAAAGCCTCGGGAAACTCTTCGAGTATATCTGCAGTGATTTAATCAAGTCGTTTAGGACATCTTGTCCACTACTTTAGAAATGTTAAGCAGCGTTTTTTCTCAATGTCTGGTAGATGGAGATTTTTTTTGTAATCCCTAGTGAAGAAGTCATCTTTCAACTATGAAAACTATTGGAACAAAATGAGAAATACATACACTTCGAGGAAGCTCAACTCAAGTATAAATGCAAGGCTATCCCGGTCCCTTAACAGGACAAGAAGCCTCTTCAACGTCCATAAGATCTTGTATTAATCCCTCAACTATGTCCTGGTTTGAAAGAAGGGAAACTGATACAAGATGTAAACTTGGCTCCCACATTGACAAGAGGCCCGAGACAACTATCTTAAGAGGGAATGGTTCATTTTTGCACTTATCACTAATCACACTCACATTGCACCCAGGAGTGTTGGCAACTCACTCAAGAAGTTAGTTGGGGTCATCAATCAGTGAAACTAGGGCAAGAGAACATCGTCTGTTGATGTCCGACATTCATTGGTCAAGTACCTTCGGCGCAATGACCTAGCCAATCGATTAAATTGGCGTAGAGACAACTCGACCCCCAGGAGGGAGCCAGAATCCCCCTAACACCGGCCACCCGAATACCGAGATTATTGTTGAGATAATCATTAAGACCATTACTGAGACCATCGCCGAGATGGTCAAGACAATGCTGCTTCCCAAGGTGACATCCACAAGGTCTCAAGTGGCTCCACCGATGATGATTTCAACAATGCAAAAAAAAAAAAAAAACTCATGGACGAATGTTGGAAAATTGTAGTGTTGATACTAGCAGAGGTCGAGAAAATAACCCTCTTATAAGCTTCGGATTCTAAGATTTAAAAGGAGTTGTTACTCTGCATGATGATGCCTGAGTAATTCATGCTTTTATAGCCAACTACAATGTGTCTAGAGTGTTTGTGGATACCAAAAGTTAGTAAATGTGTTATATAAAGAAGTTTTTGATCAGGTACAAATTGACCGAGATGACTTACAACCCATGTTGACTACCCTGTTCGAGTCTATCAATCATGAATTACAATCACTCAAACAGATTTGCCTTTCCTTGTCACTAGGTGAAGTACCTTTGAAGTGAACCTGAAGTATTATCTTCATAGTGGTTGACACTCCATTCTCCTACAACTTCATCCTTGGAAATTCAACTCTCAACTCATTAGGCACGATGATCTTTAACTTTC
>JBBMJZ010413094.1:681770-696338 GCA_037833815.1 Zingiber zerumbet
GGTCCCTGGACCGATCAGGACCGTGCCACGTAGCCAGTCCGCAGCATTTTGGTCCGCAACAGAATATAGTGTTCAGCTTGTGAGCCCAATAAGTTGGGTAGCATTTTTGTATACAAATATTTTTTTAAAAAAATTATTTTTAAGCTTAAGATTTAGAATTTAGGATTTAGTCTTTAACATTTAGAGTGTGTGTTATAGTATTAAAACTAAAGAAATAAAAAAAATTATATACGATGCTCACAAGATGAGCACCATAAAATAAGTATATAATATTGATATGTTAGGCACCCCCATGGATGCTCATCATAGGCGGTTGAGTACATGCGGGGCGACGAGATATTTTTCGATCATCCTAAGTACCCCAGGTGCACTCAGTCATCCATGCTTTGGTTGGTTTGTAGAGTATATATATATATATACCTCCACCTTCAATTACTCTACAAACCAACCCTAGCTATAATTCCACTTCATCAATACATATGCAGTAGATTCTAAACAGAATGTGGGTTAAATGATGAACAATCGCACATAGGAAAACTCTATTGCATTGCTAGTCCACTTGATTAAATTTAATTGCAGACAAATAAAATTTATATGACTTGGTGCCCTCACAACTACTCTCTTTAAAGAAATCTCAATGCGAAGAAGCCTAAACAAGCTTCGTTTTGGAATTTAGCCTAAACACCATGGTCCACTTCAAGACTTGGCACTGAAACAATCAACATGGCAACGTGATGCGGATGCATCCACCTTGCTTACTTATTGGTCAATCTACGTACACTCCTTGGAGACTCAGGTCCCATTTGGAATTCTAAAATATTATTTTACAGATTTCTTTTAATTTTGCTTGGAATGCAGGGCGAGATCCTTATCTACCTCGCCGACACTCAAACATTAGAAAATTACAAACATTTCCAATAAGTCAATGTGCCTTAATTGCCATCTACCGATCGAACACGAAGCTCCTGTGCTTTGATGAGAAAGAACTGGCCATCAGGTTCTCGACCATGAGCACATGTTTCATGGTATCATGCATTGCAAATTATTAACATATGTGCTATTAATTATTCTTTAAACCACTATCTAACAGTGAATCTAATAGCACAGACACTGATCACCATTTACATAACTATGCATGCATGTGGCGAGCACGTAACTCAAGTTCATTTATATTCAGTTTAATGATTCTATAATTTGCAGTGATGTAATTATTTGCATGTCTTCCACGTTCTTAACGAAGTATCGCCAGCTAATTAAACAATATGTATACATTAAATCACATCTGTTTTTTATCATAAAGATTCATTCATATTCATATTCATATTATTATTATCATAGATATAATTAAACAATATGTATATATTAAATCTACATTTGATAAGCAAAAGTTAAATCTGTACCTTTGATTTTGTGGTAAAGATTAAAAAAAGGAAGAAGAAGAAGAAGAAAAGGCAAATAAACAAAAAGATCGAGCAGAGTTTATTGATCGGGTCGGGTGAGGATGGCTGAGTTCAGGATTCGTCAATGGTGATGGTGTTGCGGAGGAGGAGTTCGTAGGGAGCCCAGAGGGCGTCCAGGGGGCAGGGCCGGCCTGCGTCGAGGCGCGCCCACGGTTTCCCCTTCCCGCTCCAGTGCAGAAGACTGACCGGCCCCGGGTGGAGGTCCCGGCAGAGTCCTCTGTAGTTGTCGCCGCCGAGCCCGTGCTGGTTCCACCGGTGCTCCACCGCCGCGATCCGACCCGCGAAGACGAGCAGGAAGGGCGGCAGCGACCCCAGCTCGTAGATCCGCATCCGCTTCTGCAACTCCATCCACTCCTCGATACGCTCCGTGTAACCGCCGTCGCGCCACCGCCCCAGATCCATCACCATCACCCCCGTGTTGAAGTAGCATGCGCGCTGGCCCTCGAAGGCCACCGACAGCGCCGGGTTCGCCCAGAAGGTGGGCGTGAAGTAGGAGGTGAAGTTGGCGTTGCAGTACTCTGGCGCGGCCAGCACCACTCCGTCGGGGATCGGCGTCGACGCGAGGGATACCACGTCGTCGACGAGGACGAGGTCCGAATCGAGGTAGACGACGCGGCGGACGCACTCCGGGAGCAGGCGCGACAGGTAGGAGCGCGCGTAGTTGAGGGGGCGATCCAGCGCCGCGCGGATGGAGGTGGAGATAAGCCCAGCCACGCGCAGCTCCTCTCCGGAGAAGGAGTGGATCTGGAACGCCAGCGAGGGGAACGCGCCGGCGATGGTGGCGTTGAGTCGGCCCGCGGCGGAGGCAGCTACGAAGTCGAAGAAAATGGATTGAGGGCACGCGGTGTGCCGCAGCACCGACAGCACCGCCGCCACCGAGCCGCGGAGGTACGCCACGTCAAGGGTCATCGCCACATGGACCAGGGCGTTGGGGGAGCAGGCCGCCCCGGGTCCTGCAGGCAGCGGCGGCGGGCACGACGGCGAGTTGTAGAATTGCGGGGCCTCGCGGAACCGCGGCATGCCGGTGCTGACGCTGTCGCCGTCGTCGACCCCTGCCGCATGGGAAGACGGCGCGGGAGTGGCCAGGAAGAGGAGAAGGCCGGCGGCGAGCAGCGACGGAAGAGGCATCGGTGATGCGAGGCGTGGCGTGGGGAGTCAACACTACGGTCAAGACCGCGGTGCTGGATTTATAATGGTTATGTAGTGGCATTTGCAACGAAACGAACGGTCGTGATCTGCTTTCCTGGGTAGAAATTAATTAATAGGCAGAGAAGGAAAATTAATGATAATAATAGAAATAATTTTTAATTGATTTTAATCTTTATTATTTTTCTATTTATATAGATCATCATTACTAAATATAATAAATTTTAATTGATTGAAATTAATTAGAGATTATTTCTATTATTATCATGACCCTACCTATTCCCAATGTGAAAGATGAGCAAAATTAATATATAATTTGACCACTAATAATAGTCAATAATATAATTTTTCACTAACTAACAATTTACGTACGATTAATTAAAAGCCGTCGTCACTTTCCATCATTGTCGGGAGGTTATTCAATCAGCATCAGCTGTATATAGATTTGATCCCCCACCATAATATTTACTAATGAACAATAAACTGTTGGTTCAGGTTTCAATTAACTGATTAAACTAGTTGAATAAACAAAGCATCGAGCAGTGGTTGGATGATGTGCATGGAGCGAGTCAACCTAATTCCTTGCCTTGGTTTCGGGGATGGAGCTGCATGCCTTTGATAACTGATAAGTAGATTGTGTCAGAAACAATTAAAATGTTAGGTGTGGATGTGTTGCTTGGCTTGGGAGAAACCTCTGCACCATATTCGATCTCGGCCGGTGTCGAGGGAAATCTTACTCAATGTCTGTCATTTAATTCCCTCGAGCATTTGGCTGTTGGCGAGAGTATTAACTCAAGCATTGGTGAGGCACTGGCAAGGATGCAGAGGGGAGAGAGACCATGCCTATGAATGAGCTAAACAGTGACGATGCAGTGGGGCAGTGGCCCTTCGTTTTAAAGATCACTAAGTGATCTTTGTTTACATGTATTATGTATGCCTTCATCTCCGTACCAAGAAGGTTGTGTGGGCTAGCATTCGTACGTGTGAGTTAGTTTTCAATTTCAGGGGAATATTGGATCACGTGGCCACCGACGCCACGATTGCGTGAAGTGGATGTCTGAAAGGCCACGGCTTGGAGTCGTAGCACACGTACGCAAAGCGCGTACGTAAAGAGAAATCAGCTGACAGTACTTCACGCGGAATTCACTTTTAATTCTCGATTCAGTTTCCAAGGACCAGTTCATTAAAACAAGCAGAAAATCACTAGTACGAGCAGATCGATTTTCCATGCTTTCCAGGAAGTTTCGTCTCTGCTTGAGTGATCTAAGAGCAAGAGCTATGAGTGATCTAAGAGACTAGTTTCCACAACTCTATGACCGGCATGGACTCCTGGAATAATCAGTGGCATTCTGTCAACGTAGCCAGGCTTTTCAATTTGACTTTGAATACTCTCTAAACAATGAATTGGAGCATGCAAAAAGGAGGTGAAAGATGGCATAGCTCGACGCAGCAACTGGGGCTAGGAAGACAAATGTGAGCATCAGGACAAGCTTGCCACCTCTTTGCGTGTATCCACAAGTTGCTTCATGTGCTAATGACAAAATCAAACAAATAAATGTGAGAGTTAAAAATAGGATGAAACATTGTAGCAGAACGCAGCGCGAGAGAATTCCTTTTGATGATAAATCCAAAAGGGCGAAAGTTATTACTGAAGCATGAGGTTATTCGAGAGTGCAATCATAGATGGACCCAATGTTTGAATTGCTGCCTATTAAGTTCAAACTTAAACTGGAAACTGGAACGAGACAGAGCAAGGAGATGGAGGAACAATGTGTGAGAGACATCTCTATGCATTTAAAGTTCTCCTCACCCGCATTCTTTAATGCTGTCAGCGATGAGAAAAAGAGGGGCAGTGGCGACAGTCCACCAAACAAAAGGGCCACCAGACCATGTCACTGGGTTGTGCTCATGCCTGTTACAAAGGAAGTAGCTTGAGATGCGAACAGTGGTGATTGACCCTGACCAAAAAAATACAAGCATTATGCCTCGTAAAAAGTAATTAGAGCAATATATATAATAGTGCAACTTATAACTGGACTCAATCTGAGATAAACAACTGACTGCAAGTTCTCTTGCACCAATGCTTGTGAGCACAAGTTGAGATTTTGTAGTCCACTAAGGTATTTAGTAACCAAGGGTTAGTCGATCACAGATATATGAAATCAATTAATGAAATAAAACAGTCTACTTCTAGTTCTAAAAGAGTATAAACATAGTCAACGGAGGCTTAAAATAAATAATACGAATGGATGTTAATACGGTGCATGATGGGGGGCCTGGAAAGGGAGATGGCGGACGGAAGTCGAGGGGACGTGACGGTCAGAGGTCAAGGGGACGTGACAGTCAGAAGTCAAAGGGGCGTGACAATCAGAAGTCAAGGGGACGTTGCGGTCAGAAGGCAAGTGGACGTAACTGTCAGAATGCAAAGGTCTGGATTTACAGGAATAAGACTACATACGCAGGTCGGGATTTACCGGGTAAGACGTACAGGATAGGGAATAGCGGTCAAGACTGACAGATCGGGATCTGCGAGGTAAGGATCACAAGTCAAAACGTGCAGGGAATGATATGCAGGACAAGGCATACAGGTTAGGAAATATCGGTCAGTACTTACAGGTATAGATTGACAGAGCAAGATAGAGAGCGGGATATGCAGGTCAGGAAATAGCGGTCGGGATTCACAGGTCAAGACTTTTAGAGCTGGACGCACAGGTCAGGATTTACAAAGTTTGACACGCGGGCCAGGATTTACAGGGCTGGGCGCGCAGGTATGGATTTACAAGGTGGGACACGCTGGTCAGGATGCTTGAGGTTGAATATGCAAGTCAGGATCTATAGGGGTTGGATACATGGGTAAGGAAAAATCAAACAAGTCGAGTAGGCGTTAAACGACAAACAAGCCATGGAAGCATAACCACCTGTCAGAGAATAACTGTCACATGCCAGAGAATATTCCGATGGTCGGAGGCTCCTAGCTAAAGAGATGCTCCCATAGCATTCCCTGACACTTACCAAGTTCTAGAAGTACTCATTAACATATAAAAAGAAAAATTTTCTCCCTTACGGAGATACGCTCACTCACCTTTTTACATCAGTCTTTTACTTTCGTCCTTTTGCTTTTACTGTTCTTCTCGAAAAAAAGTACCTGACTTGAGCGTCAGAGAGCCTGCTCCGGAAATTTTTTCCCTGGCCTTCGCTTCGTCATCCCAGTCATCATCCCTCGTCAGCCGCTCGTGAGAGTCTTTCCACGCCATACCTGATCAGCAAAGCGTCTCAACGACTTTCTGTTAACACCTAGGACAGCGCAGCCGGCCTCCGTCTAACTCAACTTTAAGACGGAATCAGATGTAAGGATTAATCCACTGCCATATCATGCATTGATGTATTTAGAATGTCGCCCCAACCCCACGGGTTGTAGCCGAGATGGTAATTAGGTGGCTGATTTACCTTTCCTTCATCACATTGTGGGCCGATGACTCAGGTGAGTGAAATCACATTTTACTTCATCAGTGATGTATTTAGATTGTCATCTTAGGAAAATAATATCAATGACTTAAATAATTTATTGTTTCAAGAAGGTGTAGCAAAGCAATGTCAACGGCAACGGCAACGGCAACAAAGGTGCAAGGCAAGATATGAAGGTCACAGAATAAGCAACTAGTGTAGCCAGACAATAAAGGGAAAAAAAAAACAACTTATACAAACAGGGGATTCACAGTGAAAATGGATTAAGCACTGAAAAACAACAACAAAAAAATGAAAAAGCCAATTGAGATTCAAATCATGTACTATGTCATGGAATAATAAGAGGCTAAATATTACTCTTACAAATAGTGAACGTAATGTTAATAGTAGGAAACAAAACATCAGCTAGCTAACTAAAAAAAATCATCGCATGACTCAACCAAGATTCTTACTGCATCATCAAAAATCAAACAAAAACACAAGTTCAAACTTTAAGAATTAGCCAATAAGCAAAATAATATATGTTAGAATGTTTCCATCATCAAACATCAAATGCGAAATTGCTAATAAGCATACAAGTTCAGTGATAACAATGAATAACAACAAACTTCAGCAAATACCATGTATGCAACATCCACATCTTCTTCACTGTAAGCATCCTCATCCTCCTCTATGTTACTACAGTCTACAGCAGTGGAAGGGCATATTGATTAATTTGAAGATATAATTAGAACTGAGTCAACTTATGACATTAAATCAAGTTCCATTTTACCACTTGGGAAGCAATTTTAGGCGAAGAGGGTTCTATCTTAAGCCCCACCATTTTAACTCTCGTTCCAACAGCATCTGGTCTAGTTTGACACCCATGTGTATTATGAATACCTAATGAGGATGTTTATAAAACGATGAAGAATCAGAGGTGGAAGAAAAAATCATTGAACACACAGTTACACGCTCATATAAAATCATTTAATGCACAAAGATGCTCATAAGAAAAAACAGAAATAAGTAGAGAAACTGAAACTTCAAAAGCCACTTTAGCTTAACCAAGTATATCTCTAGAGAATAAGCTAATAACCTGCTTGAGATAGCCACCAACATCATACAATAATTTCAACAATTTACCATCATATACTTATCTCACAATCGTAGGCACCAGCATCATAATGAACAATCTACCAGCATATGCTTATCTCGTAATCTGAAGGAGAATAGGCACCCGCATAATCTAGTCATTTGCATTTGTTACACAATAGTGCAAATATTATCATGCCAATACAAACCATGAATTTATATGGATTTTTCATCACATATAACACATTTAGAATTGATAAATATAGATGTGCATCAATTGACTAAGTCTAGTGATTTAAGGATTTCATTCCCGTACAGCATACAAGAGTATCCTTTGCCACCCTGTTCATCAAGAATATCAAATAGCAACAGACTTTGTTAAGCATTCCTATCAATGAAAGTAGCATTCTCATTCAAACAGTGTGGCATTGTAGAAAATTTCAAGAACACAATCATCGCTTCAAGTGAGTCCTCAAGGAAGAAAAGGGTAACATAGTGATAACAAACAATGAAAAGGTAATAGTCAGGCCTAAAAATAAAATCTCAGTCCAATCTCAATTATCTAATGCCTAAGCACACTAGTGATGATGTGGGCATTAGTGAAGGAATCTAGTACTTACAGAGGCATTTTTGATAGTATATCAGAGAATACCAGAACAACAAGCACAAACAAAAGGACCATCCAGATCTCGATTGGCCACGGTTTGCACGAGAAACACTATGACGATGATGACCATGGCCATGATGGAACCCCTGGGGGTGCCGACCATGAGGCACATGACCATGTTGGAACCCCTGAGCCTGTGAGTGCAGGCTGTGAAGTACATTGTTATACCCACGGCACAAAACAGTAGCAACATCATTGGCAGATGCATTCAGAAACATGAAGTTGCCGACTCTTGTACCTGCCAAATGATGTGGAGGCAGCGGCAACTGATTTGTAGGAGTAAAGTTCACCATAAGCCCCATCCCAACCAACTGATTTGAGTTCATGAACCATGGGTGACGATTATGGTTGAGGATGTAATGATGAATATGGTTTGGGTCAGGTTGCCGGCCTTGTGCGGGGGTGGCTGTCCTCCAGCCGGCTGGTTGATCTGGAATGTCCATTCCGAACTGGATCTGGACTGCTGCTCGACGGAGTTACTTCAGCCACCATAAAGAGGGACAATCTCCTCTTCCTCGATAGTGGCCTTGCACACAGGGCATTCGGAAGAGCAGGAGTGGCCATGGAGCCACATTCATAGAGACAAGGCCATCAAAAAAGGTGTCCGCAGAGAGTGACTAGGGGCTCCGTTGCCGGATCAAAACAGATGTCGCATTCAAATCTGCTACCGCCGGATGAATTTTGAGGATCTACACTCGATGACTCCCCGGATCTACTGTCCATATCCACCATAAAAGTGAAATCCTGCCACCAATCCAGAGCATTCATTAGCGTTCTGATCAAACTCTCATCTTGGTAGTACGGCGTTGCTAATACTCATCAAAATTACTCGCCAAAAACCAAACTTCCGAAATCCAAAGACCAATACAATAAGAAAGGAAGCTATTTTGGAACCCTAACTCAGCTAAGTGTTCAGAAAAAACAATGACAAAAACCGCAGGCAGAGAAGCGACAGATCAACACAAGACATTAAGCAAACGATCCGACAAGAAGAACAAACAACGACAGGAATACTCGTATTATGAGGAACAACTCACAATAGACCAAGAACTGCAGATAACAGGATTTAATGATTAAAAAAAAGTAACCCTAAACTGAAAGTGAGAAGAGAGATACCAAATCCTGGGAAGAGGAGAGGCGATCGAGAAGTGAGGAACACCGACTCTGTGTTAGATTCTTCCGTGGTATATCTCGATCGCTAGCCGACCGAGTGCTGTGCCGGTGGGGTCAAGTAAATCTCGATGTATACAGCAATAAATGTGACCCCGATGTTTGATTGAGGTTTCGGTTGAAGGGTCTGGGGTTAATGTTTTTATCATGCACTTAGATCGATTCTAGGGGCTGTTAATATGACGGTTCCACATTTTTTAATTGAGGATTCGGTTGCCCTTGTGACATAATCATGATCGATTTCATCATGTGCTCAACACCTATGTATCTATATAAAATTCACTCCTGGGCCTGATTCTACGGACTGCTAAGGTAGCAATTAATTTTTTTCTAGTTATTAAGGATTCTGACTGATAACAAAATCAATTGTCATCTAATCGTGATAAAAGATGAATACACTCGCCTCAGTGCCCACAAACCCGTCCCATGAAATCAATTCACTTTCAAAATCAATTGTCATTTAATGCCTCTTGATTTGGTAGATTACTTTCTGTTAGTGCCTGTCGAATTTAAGCAAACTGTCCTTTTCGTAACTCACTGTTTGAATTTTAAAATCAAAATATATCCAAATTGACGGAGCAAAGGGCCGTGGAGGACCTGGAGGTTACGTCCATTGTTCAGCTAGACTATTGTTCTAATTTCCCAGTCAAATTGTAATCAGCCAATTTAATTTAATTAACAGACACAGAGGCGTAATCACTGACCTACTCATCATTACTATTGAAATCCAAGTGCTAATTAACTTCAATATGTCTTGCTATACAATCAAATCAAATGAATTTTAGTTCTTCCTAAGCAAGTTTTTTTAACAGCTTGATATTTTATTGGGCTTTGATTATGATGGCCGTTCCAATCCCTTGCTTTTTTAATTAATTTTCCTCGTCTCCTCCACAGCAAACCATCAGACATCGCCGACCAGTTCATTAAATTGTCGATCCGCAGGCGCAGAGGAGACGAGGCTGAAGGATTTCTCATGCTCATGCGTTCGATCTCAACAGCCGCCGCTGGCACGTGGTATTCCACAACAACGACGATCGAGAATTGCTGAGGAAAAGGAGAAGGAAAATCAATCCAATTGGGGTCAGCTTGAATGAATAATAGCGGCGGCGGCGGCGGCAGAATCGCGTATTGGATGGCGGAACACCCGGCCATCATCGGCTTCCGGTGGAGCCACGCCCAGTCTTGGGGCTCCACCTGGACCTTCCTTGTCTCCTTCCTCGCCTCCTACGCCCTCTTCGCCGTCGCCCTCCACCTCCTGCTCCGCCTCCTCCGCCTCAAGCCTCTTCCCCTAGGCCCCCTCCCTGCACTCCACTCCCTCGCCATGGCCCTCGCCTCAGCCGCCATCTTCCTCGGCCTCCTCCTCTCCTCCGCCGCCGAGATCCGCGATACTTGTGGGTGCTGGCGCTGCCTCCCCCGCACCACCCCGCTGCAGTGGCTCCTCTGCTTCCCCCTTGGCACCCGCCCCTCTGGCCGCGTCTTCTTCTGGTCCTACGCCTTCTACCTCTCCCGCTTCCTCCACCTCCTCCGCACCTTCATCAACATCCTCCGCCGCCGGCGCCGCGCCCTCGCCGCCGTGTTCCGCCACTCCGCCTTCGTCTGCATGTCCTTCCTCTGGCTCGAATTCTCCCAGTCCTTTCAGGTCGTCGCCATTCTCTCCGCCACGCTCGCCCAGACCATCGTCTTCGGCTACCGCTTCTGGGTCGGCGTCGGCCTCCCGGCGGCCTCCCGCAGCGGGGCCATTCTCGTGCTCGCCTGCCAGGTGGCGCTCGCCGGCTCCAACCTCGTCTGCCACCTGGGCTTCCTCCTCCTCCACTTCGCCAAGGGCGGATGTAACGGCATCGGCGCCTGGGTTTTCAACTCCGTCCTCAACGCCACGCTGCTCTTCCTCTTCGTCGACTTCTACGTCAAGACGGAAGTCAGGAGGAAGAAAGGCGAGATCTTGGAAGACGACAACGGGAGCGACCAGCATCACCATTCCGGTACCCATAGCCTTCCCCATAGCAAACGACCCTCCTTCGAAGCTAAAAAATAACAATAAATTCCTTCGGAAATCAGGAATCGGGAAAACTAAATTTGCGCCTCTGTACACCTACTGAAAAAGAAACCTTTTTTTTTCTCATTTTTACTTTGAAAAGAAAATTTTTTTGCAATAAATGTAATTAAACGATTGCAGCTTAAAGATTACGAATCCACAAGTCTCTCTCTCAATCGGTCTTGATTCCTTCTGGATCAAAGAAAGGACAGTGGATCAATTTTCAGGAAGAAAAGAAGGGAATAGAATTGCCAGGATGCCAACGACATTTAGAAAACGACGGCCAATTTTCCAATTTTTGACCATCCGATCAACTGGTGAACAGAGTCACAGAAGAATTAAGGATTGTAAGATTGAAGCCGTCAAATCAAAGACGCAGAGAATGACTTCTTTCTTTCTTTCTTGTTATCTTGATCATAAGTTCATAACACGAACCAATCAATCAGTGAATATTTAACATAAGAGGTGGAACTCTTTATGCTGAAAGAAAAGAAAACGGATCCCTCATAATAATCATTCGAACAATCGTTGCTTACTGCCGTAGCCAAGCAAAATCGGCGCGAAGTGCAACAAGGGCTTCAATGCACTGGGAGAAAATTTCCTAGCAAAAAGGAAGCAAACAGCCGCCGGGTGATCATTGTACATGCAACTCTGCCGTCCCTTGAGCCTCTTTAGAAACCCTTCGGTCACATCTCGCCCTCCAAACGTAGCAGGGTGAGCTCCTCCCCTCGACCAATCCACCGAGGTCAAACTCCTGTTCGCAAGAAGATGAGGCCGCTCGATCGCGAGTACGGTCGGGAAGTAGTGCTCGTCTACGTAGCAGGGAGGCCTGCAGAAATCCTTGAACTTTGGATAGTATTTGGCGTCGTGTACGAGGAAGACCGCAAGGTTCCGATCCACTTCGAACCATTGCGCGCCTTTTCTCCATTGGGAGATGCTCACTTCTGGCGCCATGTTGTGATTGTATCTTCCTCGTCCATGGGGACCGGGGTCGTCAAATGCCCCGACGAAGCTGCGCTTTGAATGGACCAAGTAACCGTAAACGGTGCTGAAATTGTGCAGAGGAATGCAGGATTCCGACAGCAGCACGAATCGCTCGTTGCCCACGTCGAGCAGAGCGTTCGCGAGGAGTCGCCGCTCGGCGTCGCACATGCTCATCTTCCCCCACTCGGCCACCTGACTGGGAATCTGCCGGCGGTGGAACACCGACCGCCGAGGGAAATCCGGATGGTAATCCGGCAACGAATGAACGTAAACGGAATACTTCCCTTCGTGTCCTTTAAAGAACTCCTCCCACAGCGGCGCCAGAGGCAGAGGTCCTTTGGCGAGGAACATAAACGCCACCTTCGATATCCTCTTATAAGGGTACTTGTTCACCTGCGGAACGAAGGAAGCTCTCCAAAAGAGCTCCTCGTCCGTCATGCTATGCGTCAAGTTGGACGGAGGCGCAATCCACCGCTGGAGACTGGTTCTCTCATCTGCGCAATGGGAGGACCAAGACTTAGAGATAGTTCGCATCGCCATGGAGTGAAGGTCGACGTACTGCGGCTTGTACATGATGAGAACAGAGAAACCGGTGCCTAATACAATCAAGAGGATGAAGGACTTGATGAGAAGATTCAACGTGAAGAGCTTCGATGGAGCCCTCTGCGGCGCATTCTTGGAATGCATAACTCCAAATCTTCTATCAAAAACGCAACTCGCGATCGCATTAATTGGCCTTAAAAATCGAAGAGATCGATGCAAAGGCGGCAAGAACAAGGGACGTACATGGATCGGAAGAGCGCAGACAACAGAGACCGAAAGTCATCAACAAGAAAAGATGGGAAGATAAACAATTGCTAGAATCAAGCAGCAGGACAAAAGTCGTGAGAAGGCGGATAAGTTAACGGAAGAGAAGAAAGGAACAAAGAGGATTGCGTCAGTCGCAGGCGTGATATTGCTGGAGGTAGAAGACGATGAAAAAGACATTAATGGCGCCGTCGAAAGGCAGGAAAAGAGCAGATGAATACAATTCCTGCTGACGAGAGATTGCAGGAAGACAGGGACAGAGAATGGAAGGGAGGACCGATGGTTGGAATTATTTGGATGGATCGCGGAGGATTGTTCATCAGCATTTCAACTTTGTGTTTTAGGGTTTGCAAAAGCAATTAGAAGATTGTACGTTACGTTTTCCATCTCCGATCGAACGTAAAAGAGACTCTTCATCTTCGTGCTTGCCAAGATTGTTTCATATTATTTTTATTAGACTTTTCATCTTAATTACAATTTTTTGTAATAAATTCCCATATACAAAGTTTATTATCTGATGATGTCAGAAATTGATGATAAATATTTATATTTAATGCCCATTTATAATTCAATTCTTTTCACCTTCAATGAAAATTTTATTTTATAAAAAATCAATTAAAAATTACCCTCATCTCATACTGATACGACAAAGGTGGGCCCAAGTCGGGACAAAATTGACATAGTAGTTAAAGTTAAGAATGAGCTAACACTTGGGGTTAGTTGATCATTTAGTTCGATCGAGTGGTCTAGTTGATTGGGTCGATTGGACCCTAAGTTTCTCAAAATTGATGAAACCTCGAGTTGTATCAGTGATATGGTGGTTAAAGTTAAGGAGTCAATATTCGGGATTACTAGGGTCATTTGGTTATGTCGAGTGGTCTAACCAATTAGGTCACTGAGCCAATCAGATCCTGAGTCCCTTAGAGTCGACGAAGGCCGACACTTGGGGGGTCGCTAAGATAACGGATCTACCTTAGAGTGGACGAAACTTCAAATTGTATTAGTGACATTCATAGATGATTCAGGTGTCTCCGTCGAGTACTCTAGCCGATTAGACTAGACACATGGCCCGACCGGATCAGACTCTTTACACAAGTATAAGGGCTGAGCCTTTGAGATGGTTGTCATTCTTTAGTCAACCCAATCCCATCCATGAGCGGAGGTCAAGTAGACTACAAAGGGGAACTCGGTGAGTCAGTCAGCTCACCATGTCAAAGGCCCATCAACCCAACGGCCTATTGGCCTAATATTCCCTTTTAGCATTTTTATGACGATTGTCAGAAAATTAAAGAAATATTCTATATGTTGTTTGTACGAGGAAGCTTCTATTCTACAAACCATAGAAATTATGAGCCTATTTTTAGAAAGTTGTCAGAGTATCAGAAGGGTCAGTCCTTTTTTTGATAGTGCTTAATTCGAGATTCGTACAAAAAGTAAAATTAATACTATAAAAGAGGTCTTCATCTAGATGCGTAGGTACGCCAATGCAAACACTACACTACGCAACCTAAGACACCCAAATTCTATTATTTTTCACTACTGTTCATTGAATTTCCTATTGACACATGTTTGACTTGAACATCGGAGTGTCTGCGCTGAGGACCTCTCCCTAGCCCGGTTGTTGAAGTTTTTTTCCTCTACTTTTTATTTTTTGACACACAAAATCGCACAACATCTTTGGGTTTCAATGTAGAGTTTTTAATTTCACGGTCAATATCAGAGCCACGTACCTCGTGTTTCATCTCTCCTGATTTTAAACTATA
>JBBMJZ010413094.1:714645-728339 GCA_037833815.1 Zingiber zerumbet
CGTTACGAATTGACGGATCCCGACCTTAAAATTATGTCAGTGTTACATTTGCTAAGGGTGCACAATAATTTGGTTTTCGTTTTTATTTTTATTTTTATTTTAAAAATAAATGTGAATAAAACAGAGGGTGGCCTTGCATCTCATGCCGACCACATGGACGTGATAAATGATAACAAATTTGAGTCGGTAACAGGAAAATTCGGCTCCACCAAACATGTGTGATGGGCCCCTCAATCATGGCTCCCATAAAATAATTAGATATTCGATTCTCTTAATAAAATTTAAAAATAATAGCATCAAACTTTTCTCCGAAGATAAATGAGCCTAAAAAAATTCGGATGGTCTCGTAAGGTTTTATCAATTTATCCGGATGATTTGATACATATTCAAGCTCAATATAAGTCTTTAACAACTTTTAACTCGAGATTAAAAATCATCGTCTATCTGTCACAATACGTGTAGAATAGGAATGACAATGAATAAGATAGTAATAAAATTTCACATCTTCCATACACATCCTTATTTATTATATCTATACACATACTCATCCCATACCCATCGAATATTTAACTTTCATACTCATCCACATACCCGTCGGATTTTCAGGTATCCATATCATATCCATCATTCTATTACTCTCTATCATTCTCATTTAAAAAAAAATTATTTCAATGTACTTATCATCTCTTCCTCGTCTCGCACTTCTTCGATTGGGTGAACATTTTTCATAAAAAAAAAATTAATATACGTGTTAATGACTAGATAAAGAGACAAACTAAGACTTTTTTCTAAGACGAAAATAGGGTAAAGTTTCTTGTTTCTCAATAAAAAATAAGTATATATATATATCGGGTAGGGATATGGGTAGGATTTTACTATATCCGTCTTCATATCCATACTCGAATACCTATTTACTATAATCGGATATAATAATTCCTTCCATATCCGCCTCTATTCGAGTCGGATATCAAATTACCCATTAAATTCAGGTAAAATTATCATCCATAGTGTAGAATTCGAAATCTGGTTATTAAGGGTGAAATCGTAAGCACGAAACTTCCACCTCAAATTCCACCATCTAAACATTTTTAATAGTTTTTACTATTTTTGTTAATTTTAATTTTTTTTCTATTTGTTAGAGAAGATTTATCCTTCCATTAATTACTTTTTTTTTTTATAATTTTCTCCCTTTTTAATTAGAATTAAAATTTATTAATAATAATTTCTTTCCTTTCTTTCTTTCGAATAAAAGATGTATTTCTTTTTTTATAAAATTGGAATTAAAATTTATTAATGATAATTTCTGTTTTTTACTAATAAAAGATTTACTTCTTTCTATCAGATCAAAATTAAAATATATTAATTATAAATTTTCTTATTTAGGTCCATCTCTAACGCCACAACTCGGGCAGACCCCACCCGATCCGAACTGGAAACGTCACTCATAATTACTCATCGGGTTAAGCTTTGTCCTCACTCGCACGCACCTGAGAAACTTCCCAAGAGGTCACTCATCCTAAGATTTATCCCAGCCAAGCACGCTTAACTTTGGAGTTCTTAAGTTTGTACTTCAAAAAAAAAAGGTACACCTTGGTGATATAAATAGTATCATCTAACCTTTTAAGTCATACTTAATCAGAATCTCAGAACCGGGGTATTACAATCACCCCCACTTAAAGACACAATGTCCTCGTTATGTAACCACGAATCACATCACAGACAAATCCCAAAATCTCCCTCGCTAGATGGTGCCCTGAGTATTTCTGCTATAAGTACATTCACGGTCGTAAGATTACTCTGATACCACCATGTATATAAGATTTATTAATCACTATGCTATCCACATCGTGATTGATTAGAAACTTTAGTAAAATCGAATTGATTACCCTCAAAATTAATTGATTCAAACAATTAGATATACGTTACCGGAAAAACAAACGAAACTAACAAGTCACGTCCATTTTATTTAGGTTGTTGTTGAACCGCAATCGGGTGACCTATCGATCATGACTTGTCATCTAATTTTGAAAAAGTCCCGGCTGTAAGAGCCAAACAACAAGTCAAGAGGACTTCTAGAAAGTGATCGAAACAAAGATAGACAAAATTTTGGCGACAAAAAAATTCGAAGTGGAGTTTTCTTTGTCTTGCTAGAAATTAAAAATAAATAGAAGATAATGGATATTAGTTCATTTGGTAGGAGGTAGACGTCAAAGAGAGGCAAAAGACCAATACACGAATGGACCATATATAAATAATATTTTTTTTAATATAAAGTGAAAAATAAAGAAAAGAAAAAGAAAAATCCCCATCATCTTTGAAAGCAAAAGGCTAACTGTAAGCTAGGCTGGGCTTTATTTATTCTATGCGTCGCGGCCCTGTTCGGACCCAGCTAGAGCCCAAATTCAGCAACTCTTTATTTTGAAGTGTAATTTTGACGGGTTTCAATTGATTTTGCATTTGACTCTAAGAAAAGAGAGTTTAAATCTTTTTCCGGATGTATTACATTTGAAAAGTTTAAAAAAATTATGACGGATTTTTCATCTGGATTTATTTTTTAATTTATTATGATGATTGATAGAAAATTTTTATGAAATGCTTTCCGGAAGCCGGTCTGTGAGGCCAGTCAAAAAAGAAAAAGAAAACACAAAAAAGAGCAAATTTGTGACGCAACTAATAAGCAAATTAAAGCTTTTGCTCAATATAAAAAGTTTGATTAGTTAGGATAACAACTTGGTCGGCTACTCGAGGCCAAATGTGATGGAGAAACACATTTTTTTTTAATCTCTAAAGCATAATCAAGGTCTTGTCATCATCGATAATATCAAGTGTGGAATTAATTTATCACCATCAATTTGTGTATATAGATAAAATTGAAAATAATGGAGCTTATCATTAGATGAGTTGATGATGGCAAATTGATGTGTTAGTGAAAAAAAAACGGTTAGCACGAGGCTACGTGCCTAGCATTGGGAAATGGCATGTGTATGCATTAGGCCATTAAGGCTGATTAATTAAAAAAATTAATTAGGAGATTAGACACATTAACCATGAGTATGTACATTATGAGTGATGTGGTTGTGGTCCCGGGGCCATGGTACCACTGTAGGATATTCAGGTTATCTCTCAGGTACCCATCGTTCGAATCTCAGCTACGGCGTATTTGTAGGAATTTTTTCTCCAAATGGAGGGCGTAATCAAAGGATGTTGGGCTTCTGGACTGGCCGTCGCGTGCGCTTCCCGATTTATCCTGGTGGTCCGTGGGAAACTTTTATGAAATCGGGTCGGTCACCCCTAGAGATAGTCAATGAGACTAATTAGGATTATCATTTTTTTTATTAGTGATGTGGTTGTGCCTCCGGGATAATAGTACAATGGTTAGATCCTCCAATAAATAACTAAAAGATCTAAGGTTTAAATATTAACTACGGTACACTGTAAGAGACTTTTTTCTCTAGTGATAAGTGGTCTAAGAATACTAGTAAAATCTGGATGGGCCTTCATGACCATTTTTCGATTCACCCTGGTAGCTAGTGAAAAATTTTTTTAGGGTTGGACTGATCACCTCCATAATTTGTTGACCATCTCAATTTCGGCCTTAGTCTTTGACATCACTTCCATCTTGGCTATGCATCTTGACATCCTACATGTCTCAATCCTAGATCCTGATGTCGCCCATTACTAGGCCCAATTATCGATATCCTTCATGTCTCGAATCCCATCTTAACCTATGTCTCAGCCTTGATAGTCGACATATCTTCCGGCTCGATTTCAAATTCTGATGTCCCATGACTCCAACATCCTCCATGTCTATAGGATCCCAACTTAACCTATGTCTTAGTAGCTGACATCTCTTCCGCTCAATTTCAAATCATGATTTCACCCATGACTAGGCCCAAGCCACTCGCATCCTCTATGTTTCAAATCCCGACATCACTTATATCTCGACATCAGTTGTTGATATC
Organism: Zingiber zerumbet; assembly: GCA_037833815.1. Classification (NCBI taxonomy): domain Eukaryota; kingdom Viridiplantae; phylum Streptophyta; class Magnoliopsida; order Zingiberales; family Zingiberaceae; genus Zingiber; species Zingiber zerumbet. Next base: position 718,608 of record JBBMJZ010413094.1, read on the forward strand.
ATCTACTCCCAAGGCTAATCAGTATTGACCCTATTTCTTCATCCACCCTTAGCTTGGACCAACTCTCAGCGAGTCCCAAATAAGGTCGTTTCTCTCAGGAAAGGTGGACAACGACTACAAATATTTTATAACACATGACACTAGATGAATAAGGAGGTAATTACTAGGTTACCAAACCTGGACACTTAATGAATGGAGAAGCAACCAACAACTGTCATATCTACTCTCCTCACTGGCATGTACAATGATGATTGATGATGGAGGAGCATGCAGCTTCTGATAGTTATATAAACCCAATAGGGGATAAGTGAAAAAGGATCAAATGATCGCTCTACAAATCCATCATATTTTCTTCTTCTTCTCCATTACCTTTTTTCCCACATACTATCTCATGCAAGCCCAAACTTAAGTGTTGGAGTGACCTATTAGGACTCATCGACATCAATCTAACCCTCCTTAGGAGTGCCTTTCAGGTCATTTCATCCTCCTCACCAATAATCTCCAATGAGTACATGCGTCAATCTATTTATTGACTAATGATTTAACTATTCATGATATTTGATTGGAATAATGAGCATGAAGAAATGCATTCAAAATGTTTATCACATATGCATACTCGATCAAACATGAATTCCAATCTGAATCACGAATAAAAATGAGATTTATCCTTTTTTTTTTATTTACCTTTTAGCTTTTGATTCAGTAATTTTGATATATATAATCATTATATCAATTAGAGCATTAGTTACATCATAACGAGTATGATTTATAATACTAATTAGTTTTTAATGATATTAATTAAGGACAGTGCTATTTGGCCAGAATTTGGCCAGCCAGAAAGCACTTCGTAAGTTATCATTAAGGGTATTTTAGTAATATCATAAATACATATTAATTGCATGTATACTTTGTAATTCAATTTTGGCTGGTCAAATTCTGACCAAAGAGATTTACCAATTAATTAATATCCCCAATATATCACTGACAATTGTTTGTGTATACATCTGAATTACAGTTTTGCTAGACAACAAGATGTTACGGTTAATGACATCCTAATGTTGTTTGGTAAATTATTAAGACTAAATTATATTGTAATTAATAATGGTCCCGGTTGAGTCGGTTGACTCTGCCCACTTCCACGAGATCAATGTCCAAGTTAATTTATAGCATGAAATCGGAGATTAATTATATAATAACATGTTTAATATTAAGAGTCAAAAAAGATAAAAGTAAAAGTGGTATAGTGGAATGGCGGTTACTTTATCATCATCACAACTTTAATTAATTATTTATTACAAAATTAAATAACATGTGATTAGGTTTAAAAATATCAAATGGTAGGTGGTGGTTTAAACATTATTTGTTAACAAAGTTATTAGAGTTTTTTTATTTTAAAATAGTAGTAAAATGATTGTAATTGGCAATATTATTCTTGAGTTTTTCTTTGTTATTTTAGTTTGCCTATGGAAAATAATTATCAGATTAGAATGATGATAGAAGTTAAATAAAGTCGTTTTGTATTAATCTTTGTCTTATTATTTACATGTAACAATTACGATAGAAAAGTGAAAAAAAAAAAACAACACAAATAATAATAAATAAAATAACAAAGAGATAAATGGCGCACACTAAACACATTGATTATTAATCGATTAATTCTCTATAATGATATACCCATTAAATGAGAACATGAATCAAATTAAAGTGAAAAAGAAGGATCGGAATAAATGTTGTTAATGGCGTACATCCTACCTTTTTCATTCTTAACTAATTTAATTGCATTATTACGGTCATAAATATAGATCCGCCAAAACTTAACCTATTAAAAAAAAAGGGTTAAATTTACTATGCCATTTTTTAAAAATCAAATCTCACGATTTATGGCATAAAAACAATAAAAATTAATAATGTTTTGACGATATTTTTTATTAGAATGAAGTGTGGTGGATATAAGAACACATATATGACGTAGCCAGGTTACTAACTATCTTAGTCAAAAGTTAAGCATGTATGGAAGTCAAAGTGATCACTTGACCCCTCTTATTTAGTCACCCAACTCTTTCATATTGATCATCTTACCCTTACCCTTACTCGGTCAATAAACATCTTCGACTCGGTTCACCCTACTCGATCAACTTGGTCATACGACTCCTACTCAGTGACCTCTTTGACTCAATTTACCATACTCCTTTAGCTTGGTCACCCTCGGTTGGAACTTATAATCTACATAGCTTGCTGTAGCATTTCCCTAGAGAACGTGGATAACGTAGCCGTTTCTCATGGAAGATGTGAGCATTCTAGAAGACATGAGCAAACGTATGAGTAACGTAATTTTGTAGCCCTATATAAAGTCGCTCGCTCTCGTGGGGTGGGTACGCACACATAATTATCTAGACTCTTCTACTTTTCCGTAATTTTTACCTTTCCCTAGCACCAGTACTAACTTGAACGTCAACATGGTCACGTTGAGTCCCACCTCAGCGATTATTGTTCGGGTAAATTTGCATGCAATCTCCAATCATAAATTCAACTTTGCATGCAATCCCCATTGACCAAAATCTTTATTTCCACTCCCTAGTCAAATATAATATGCACTTATTTACCTAATTGCCCCTGATATTTTCAGGTATAAAAAATTTAAAAATGAGTATAATTTTTCTTAAATTCAGCACATTAAACTAGAATTCAGTATATTTTCTATTAAATTGAGCACGACTCTTTTTCCACTTCAATTAGATGAAAAATATATTAGATTTTCTTTAAATGATACTCAATTGGATAGAAAATATACTAGATTTTATTTAAATTGTGCTGAATTTAGAAGGAATTATATTAAGTAAGAAAAAAGTCATGTTCAATTTGATAGAAAATATGCTGTAATCTAGCTTAAAGTGCTGAATTTAATAGGAATTATACTTATTTTTAGATTTTTTTATACCTAAAAAATATTATGGGACGATTTTTTATAGAAATATACTGAATTCTAGTTTAAAGTGCTGAATTTTGATAGAAATATACTGGATTCTAGTTTAAAGTACTGAATTTAAGAGGAACTATACTCATTTTTGGACTTTTTATACTTAAAAAATCTGAAAAATAATTAGGTAACAATATTTGCATGAGGAAGTTGAAGCAAATGAAATTTTACATGCAGGGAGTGAAAATAAAGTCTTTTAGACATAAGCACTACATTCAAAGTTCAAGTTGTGATTGGGGATTTTTCTCTAATTTACTATTGTTCGAACCTCTAGTTGGATGTTGCAGATATCTCAGGCATTCTCTTCATGACCGAAGTATTAAAGATCGCTTCCTCAACATTTGCCTCCCGTTGACCCGCCATCACCCGACCATGATTCCGATCGGAACTGAATATTTTGATGATCTATTCGTATTATGGATGAACAAGTTTCATTGCGCATTAGATTAAATGGTGGTAGGTATATTATACATAAGACAACGTATAAGGATATCATTTCTTAGGTGAGAAAAGAAGACACTCATTTTCTTTCCTCTCGGTCTCTCGATCGATCATATCATATATATCAATCTATGCATCTATCTCTTTCTCATCTCAACTTGCGTTTCCTATTTGCTTTGGGCACTAATTAAGCTCGTGTATATCATACCCTATAACTGTCTACAGCTGCAGCTCTTGAGTCTCTTCTCGTGGCTCTTAATTTAATTGAAAAAAAGGAATTAATTTGATTTAATTAGCCATAAATAGCTACAGTCGGGCAAGGTTTAGACTTTAGAAGGTTTAATTAATTACGTTTACTTTGTCGAATTTGGAAAAGATCCAATATTTGCAAGGAGTGCATCGACTTAATTATATCATATTCCTCCAATTAATTACCACCTTTCCTTTGTAATTATTTAATACGCCATTATATATTTCTCACCTCTTCTCCTCAATTCGATCCTTGCTTGCACCATCGATCGATCGGCCGTCCGGCCGATTGCCATGGACGACGACCGATCGGCCGACGACGATCGCCTTTCTCTCAAACTCATCACCCCCCATGATCTCTCCGTCAGCAAGGTTCGTCCACGGCCCGGCGCCGGCGGCAGTTTGAAGTTTGAAAAGTCAGATCAGCCTACGACGACGATGACGATCACGGAGCCTTCGCTCACCCTCGGGCTCCCCTGCTCCGCCGACGCCGGCTATGCGGCGGGTCCTCCTTATTCTTCTTCTCCTCCTCGTGATCATAGCATGACGTCCTCCCTCGCCGGAGGACACGCCAAGGGGGAGATCGTCGCCGACGAGGTGGAGGAACTATTAGAGGGAGCCGGCGCCAGGAAGAAGCTCCGGCTCACCAAGGAACAGTCTGCGCTTTTGGAGGACAAGTTCAAGGAGCATGCCACTCTCAATCCGGTTCGTCAATTATATCTCTAATTTACTTGCAAATCAAGATTCCGACCGAGTGCTCTGTAAATTAATTAAATCGTCCTCCTCAGAAACAAAAGGAAGCCCTGGCGAAGCAATTGAAGCTCCGGCCAAGGCAGGTGGAGGTTTGGTTCCAGAATAGGCGGGCGAGGTCAGATCAGTTAACTCTCTCCAATCTCCATCGATTAATATAGTTGACATGCTCGCTAGCTACCTCGATTAACCCGGTTATAATTAATTAATTAATGAATTTCCAAGGACGAAGACGAAGAAAACAGAGGTGGAGCTGGAGTTTCTGAAGAAGTGGTGCGGGACACTCAGGGAGGAGAACCGGAGGCTGCGCAGGGAACTGAAGGAACTCAAATCCATGCAACCCCCGCCGCCGGCGATGTGCCCGACGTGCAAGAAGGTGGACTCCAGCGTCGCCGGCGGAGGACACGTGGCGGCGGCGAAGCCTCAGCCTCAGTCTCAGCCTCAGTACCTTTTCAGTTATCCCTTCGCCCAGTACTCCTCCGCAGCATGCACGTAGGCCGTAGCATAAATATTGTCAAGTATAGACACGAACGATCTCGATCTCCAGTTCATACACACTTGTGAAATTAAGAAGACGTAATTAATCAAGAAATTCCATTCGACTAATTATCTGTAGCCTCGTGTGCGCTGTTCATCTTTCATGAAATGCAATGCGTAATCAATCGAATGTTTACACGGCACCTGATCAGACATCGAGGCTAGGTGTCATGCAATGCCAATGCTGAGGGCACACGGCGGCGGCAGTGCCACGACTGTTGCACCAGCTACTACGGATGCAAATATTGCAATCCGATCGCCCTTATAAGCAACGTCGACACGCCGGTGAGTCGGGCGCATTTATTGAAGTAGTTGGCAGCGCTGTCGGATTCAAGGCGATTTGTTCTTATCCATCCAAACGGATCCAGCGAGCTAGCGAGCTAGCTGTGAACGCGGATCGGATTGTGGGTGGAGCTGAAAGGGACTCGAATAATGAAGTGTGCTCGCTTCACTCACTTTCGGACCGAAGCCCCTCTGATAAATTAAAATAACGGAAAAAAGGCACTAACAGTTGTCCTACTAATCTTTTAGGTCCTGACCTAATTAACGTTTCAATCTAGTCCATAAGATTAACGTTTTTTTATGCATAAAAAACAAAATCCAATGGCATAATCGGTGAGTATTAGTATTAGAAACAGGCAGTCTATTCGTTTTTGCCTACTTCTGTCGGGAAAATGCAATTGCGATCGCTGTTGACGATGAATCAGAGTTGAGGTCGTTAACGTCAGCTAATATCTGTACAGTGATTGCTATCAATTTTAGGTCGACGAACAGCGGCATGAATGCTATTTTCTCTGACGAGTTTATCAATCTAAACGAGAGCTAATGTCTTGAACAGTTGCCAACAGAAAGGCTAGGCAACGTTGCGGATGGGAAACCGCAAAGAGTGCCGTGGAATCCAAAGATCATAATGATCATGCTGTACGAAGTGACGTTGAATGCCAGTCACTGTCTCAATAATGTAAGGTGAAGCCTCGGCCCAAATGGATTGAATGTGCGAGCCCAAACCCGATCCAATTTGTTGCGGCCCAATATGAATGCTTATTCTTTATTTGATTTAATGATAGAATTAAATACAAATTTATATTATTATTATTTTTCTTCTACGAGGTTATGTTGATCGCCAGCGTGGTGTCGCCCTTTTCGACGGTGAATGCCTGGGAGAGCCTCTTCGCCGCCGGCGTGAGAATCTCCAGCGTGTAATCGCCGTGGAATCCGCGAAACCTGAACTCTCCCTGCTCGTCCACCGTCCCCCGGGCATGCGACAGCCACTCCTCCTTCAGCATCTGCAGCCTCCTCCCGGCTTCGTTCACCTCCCCCTCCGCGTTCACCAGGTGCGCCTTCTCGCGCCACATCAGCAGCTCCCAGAACCCCCACAGCATCACGCCTTCCACCGCCGGGTGCGCCACCGCCTCCCGCAGCACGACCTCCAGGTCCTCCGCCCGCACGTACTCGTTCTCCGCCGGCACGTCCAGCTCCGTGAACCACACCGGGAGCCCCAGAGCGGCCCCCAGCCGGTCCACGGCCGCTTCTATGATTGGTCCGACCGGAGCCCTCACGTGACCCTGCAGCCCGACTCCCCCCACCGGCGCTCCCCCCGCCTGCAGGTCTAGCACCTGCCTGATGTACGCCTCCGGCGATGCCCGCGTGTCCGCCGCCCCCTCCACGTTGTAGTCGTTCACGAACAGAGTCGCCGCCGGGTCCAACTCGCTCGCCGTCTTGAACATGCTCACGTGGACCTCCTTCCCCAGCCGGTCCTGGTAGAACGACCCGTGGAGCATCTCGTTGTCGACGTCGTAGTGCCGGAACTGGTCTTTGTATCGGGTGAGCAGGCCGTTGAGCCGGTTCTGCACCGCCGCGTTGAGGTCGTCTTTCCCGAGCGATTTCACCCAGCTCTGCACCGCGTTCTCCACCTCCCAGAAGATGCAGTGGCCTCGAACCTCCATCCCGTTCTGCTTGCAAAAGGCGAGGAGGTCGTCGGCGTCGGCGTAGTTGATCACGCCTTGCTGCGGCTCCGTCCAGTACCACTTGAGCTCGTTGCCGAACACCGCCCAGTTGAAATTCTCCACGAAGAAGGCAACCACGTCTTCGTTCTCCAGGTTCATCCGCTCGATGCACGTGCCCAACGGGAAGCTGTTCTTGGTCTGCTTCACATGAACTACCGATCCCGGCGGAATGCTATCGCCGGACTCCGATGGGGCAATCTTAAGCACCACCTCCCGCTTCCTGACCTTGTTGGTTAAGTTCTTGAGGTGCTTGAATCTTGCTTTGCGATCCACCGGAAACATCTGAAGCCCTGCGACCATGAGATCGACTCCAGCCGAAGCGCCGCCTACTGAAATGATGGCCTTCGACGCCGGCTTCTCGATTCTAAACGAACCCCCGATCTCGTACCATCTTCCGTCGCTGACCTCCACTTGGCCGCCGCTGATCCACTTCCCGTCCACGACGAGAGAGACGCCGACGTTTTGCGCAGTGCTAGTAGTGTTCCAGCCGACGCGAACCCAAGCAGAGACCTGGTACGTGACGTGCAGCTGCAGCTTGTCGGTGATGGCCTGTGCCAGCCCCATCCATGTCGTCGTGCGATTGGTAGCGAGAACGTGCCGCCCGCTTAAGGGCGTGTGCGTGCCCAGCGACTCCCTCGCCATGGGAGGGAGCACACGCGGCGCGCCGCCGGTGCTTACGCTCAGTTTGCAGGAACCGATTGCGAACCACCCGCTCAAGCCGTCGGGCCCGTCGACGAGATCGCTGTTCTCGAGAAGATTGACGCCGTAAACCACATTCTGCGAGAAAAATTACATCTTGATGCTTCGAATCCGATAATTAATGAATAAAAACCTCAATTTTTTTTAAAAAATACGAACAGAGAAATCTGGAGGCGACGGTGGCGGGCTCTTCTCGGCGTGCTTGACTACTACATTGCCCACAAGGAGATCAACGCCGGCGGGAGGTCCCTCGATATATACGAAAGCTTTGGAAATGGAGACGCTGAGGAGAAACTTGCCTTGCAATTGCACCCAATCCTTGTCCGAAGCTTGCAATCTGCAACCACAAGATCACCATCTTCAAATCTGAGGAACCGTAACAGACACCTCTGTTTAAAGATCTAATGCATGAACTGACTTTGCTACACGGACAAATTGGTTGCGGCCATTGGTCCCTTCAACGTAGACAGAGACGCTCACGTCCGCCGCAGTAGTACTGCCCTGAGTTCGAACGGCGGCGGCGACGTCGTACGCGAGCTTGCGCTGGACTCTGCCGGTGATCTCCTGCTGAATCCCGTTCCAGTACTGAGTGCGTTCGGTTGCCGCGGCGAAGTACTTCGTCCCGCTCAACGGCAGCATGTTTCCGGTGGCCGTCGATTCCTGGAGTGCAATCTTGCATCCTCTCGCCGACCAGTTGTTGAGGCCGTCGTCGAAGCTCGGGTTCAGTATAATGTTCTGATCTCCATCATCGTTCAAGCTAGGTAGGTTCGATTTCTGTACCAATAACTGAGTAACACAAGTACACAACCAAATTAATCAAAAACTTCGATGAATATAAAATCTATTTATCGTTCGAAAGGTTGGAGAAAAAAGGAAGCACCTCCGAACCCAATCCACGATGGCTCGAATCAGCAGCCATGCAATCTTGCAAACTATTGATCAATAGGAGCAACTTTTAGAGGAGGAGCTTCGAGCGCTCTGCTGCTATTATAATATCAAGTCCTGGAGCCAGATGGAATATATACACTTCTCGAGAAGGTGAAAGAATCTAACTGGAATTGCAAGCTAATTAACTTAAACATTCTCTCACGTTTAAGCATGTATATCTCTGATCTGAGTGGATAATCAGGTATGAGATTGTTTTCCCAAAAAAGGGGGGAAAAGCTGATCTTATAAATCTTAATCAACATATGCTTTTGCTTAAAGTGTCAGATTTCTTTGCAGTTGTGTTCTTTTTGGCGATTCCATTCTTACCCGGCAATATTATTTAACGTCGACTTGTTGAAATAGTGCGTTCTATATGATCAAACTTCTAAGGCACTGGGTGGGTCAAGAGCCTTGGAAATCAAGGAAACTGATTTCTGTTACACCGATAAATCACTAAAATTTACTTTTGCTTGCTATGGATTACTTCAACGCTTGATGGTTAATTTACATTAATTAAAAGGTTTACAGGGAAATGCTTCGAATTAAGCTCTCCTTCATCAATCATGGCCCATAGGTTTACTTTGTGAATATCTCACCAATGTCGGCACGCCTTTCACCTTTCTCAACAAAATCCACTAGAAAATAGAGATCATTAGGACATGAGATTTCTGCTTTCCTTAATGTTCCTGCTACACTCTATAAGGATCAGCTTTTGATCCTTTCATCATTTGATGCCAATCTCAAGAACGACTTAGTATTTTCTCATCATCAGGTGTCTCTATGGTCGACGAAATGCCTGGACCAAAGAGGATTTATTCATAGTTCACCAACAACTAGGCTAATTGTTGGTGAACTATGAATAACTTCAGTTAAGCATCGCTTCAGATAACACAATCAAGATTCAATTGACATTGTGAAAAAAAATATTCAGTACAAACACAAGGAAAGATCTTTTTCTTAGGGCTGTTAATTCCAAATAATACATATATGAAAGTTTGCAAATACAAAAATCAAGCACGAACTAAAGAACAACACAAAGCTGGCCTCATCAACTACCTACGTCACAGCGTGTTTGTAGACTAAAGTTACGTCAATGAATGCAGGTTAGCAAAGTCAGCTACTAATCAATCCAAACTTGAATGTAAA
>JBBMJZ010413094.1:728439-741925 GCA_037833815.1 Zingiber zerumbet
CACATTTGTGTGTTTCATCAACATCGATGTTTGGTAATAAATTTAGTTTGACGAGACGTTTCAGAGTATTATTATTGGCATGCCCAAGCCGATCATGCCATAAATTGAAACACTCAATAACATAGCTGGAAGTCTTTATTTTATTACCATTAAACTCACGGTGTACAGTCATTACAACCAGCTTGAACAAATTTTGTTCCAAATACCCCTTTCCTATGAAGACACCGTTCTTCGTAAGTACAAAGTTGTTAGACTGGAACACTTGTTTGAATTCGACTTTAACAAGTGTCGATCTAGAAACTAAGTTCTTCATGATGTCGGGAACATGGAGCACATCAATGAGAGTTAGCTCCTTCCTAGACGTCATTTTTAGAACTACTTTTCTGAGTCCAACAATCGGGAACGTCATGGAATTGCCCATATAGAGTTTTCTTCCACTTATCGGAGTGTACTTGGAGAACATCGCCTTGTCAGAACAGACGTGGCGGGTTGCTCCAGTATCGATCCACCACTGCTTTGGGTTGTTCGCTATGTTGGCTTCAAACATGACCGGAGTGAGATTCAGGGTGCTGAGATCTATGTCAGCAAAAGTTATGATCTGGTTCGCAACATTCTTGTGACTCTTGGTTGTCTTCTTCGGGCATCTGCAGTCCTTGGACATGTGCCCTGACTTTCCACAGTTGTAGCACGTGTCCTTGAACTTCTTGCCTTGAGCCTTCTATTTTAGTTGTTTAGGCTTCTTGGCTTTTGGTTCCGTCAGGTTGGACATCTCGTCGACTATTCGCTTCGTTCCTCTAGAGTCGGATAATTTTCGATTATCCTCCTCTATCCGCAACCGCAGGATAAGGTCTTCAAGTTTCATCTCCTTTTGCTTGTGCTTTAGGTAATTTTTGAAATCCTCATATGACGGAGGGAGTTTCTCGATTACCGCAGCTACCTTGAACGACTCATTCAGCGACATTCCTTCGGCGTTCAGATCATGCATTATCAGTTGCATGTCTTGGACTTGAGACGTGACGCTTTTGGAATCCACCATTTTGAAATCCAAAAACCGGCCGACGATGAATTTCTTCAGTCTTGCGTTTTCGGTTTTGTATTTCTTTTCTAGCGATTCCCACATAGATTTGGCCGTCTCCATCATGCAATATACGTTATATAGCGCATTGTCCAGCGTGTTAAGAATGTAATTGCAGCACAGGAAGTCGCCATGTGACCACACATCGCGAGCAGTCTTACTACTGGAATTATCTTCCGTAACGGTTTACAGGTCTTCAGCAGAAACCGTACAAGGTTTAGCATGGTTAAGTAAAACAACATCTCCTGCCGCCATCTTTTGAAGTCGGCTCCGTTGAATTTCTCCAGCTTCTCAGCGTGAAGGATGGCAGTTGGTACATCGTTGATCCCAGCCCAATCAGTTTGCCGATATCGTTTTACGATTGTGAGATCATCGAACCTCTAGATTTGCTCCTCAGTATTTGACATAGTCGATTTTAGTCGACTGTCGGGACTTCCGAGAGATTACTACCGGGAGGAAGCAAACTGAGTTGTCGTCGAGGCTAGTGTTCGATACTATCTCTGTAAAACGATATTGCTCTGCTACGGTGTTCACGAATAGCAACAAAGTAATTTGTTCCCAAGATATAACGATGACATCTCGAAATAGTAGCACTTCAAATTTCAAGACCGACAAACCTTCTCATAGGCTTTTTGGACTCTTCTTATGCAAGAGATAGATGAATGGTTTGCTCAGCCATCTGAAAAGATATAATTCTTCAGATGGCTTTTAATTCAACCATCATATCTGAAGAGATATAACTCTTCAAATTCTTATATGATCTCGTTCCTTGATCTGAAGAGTTATAACTCTTCATATCTCATCTTAATCTCATCTGTCATATTACAACATTTAATCCGACGCTTCAGATCAAGCCTTCCTCTTCAACACCAGATTAGAATCCGACGCTCCAGATCACATCTACTTGCGATCTGTCCTTATCTTTGATCCGACGGTCACCATCTATTCACCCAATCCAATCATTGTTCTCTACACAGTCACGTGCCACATAGGCACTACCTCGTCACCCGACATGCCACATCACCGCCACATGGCGTCACTTGACCATGTCACGTCACCGTCACGTAGAGCATAAATTAAAGCTCCTTGTGACGATGCGAAGTGCGCTAACAAAGCGTCCATTGCGCGCGTGGCGGGTTCGCAGATGCGAGCACCCGCTCGCCCAAGAGTAGAGAGCACCTGTGTTTTTGTATTAACAACATTAACACCGCAACACATATAAGGAAACGCTGTCTCTCACCGGTTAACGATGTGGGACTAAAAACCCCATCTTTTTCCTTAATGTTAATTTGAGCATATCTTTAAACAATTAATTTATTATTCACCCGTAATCGGTTTTGAGCAAATTAATAGTCTAGATTTATCTACGCGAAACGTAGATTTTGATTTTGATTTTGAAATCAAACTTGACTTTCAAGGATCGATGACACTAAGATTTTACTTTGCAAAATCGTATCCAACACTTCCTTGGGTTGGCTGGGTACAGTAGCTTATTATCGCCCGACCGGACCAACGCTCTGGTCATCCCAATGGTCCTTTGCTTCGTGACGAGTGCCTCATAATCTTGGATGTAGGGGCGTTATGCTTGGACCAACCCTTTGCCGGTTGGAAGCTTTCGTCCGATCGGCCACTGCAGTAGAGCTCCGCTCGACCCTCTTTTGATGAGCCGATTTTAGCGTTGACCTCCTTAACTTTGACCTTAGCTGCTATCCCCATCTTTTGACCCACACTTAATGAACTTCTCTTTATCACCATATCAATAGAGAATGAATAATTATCAACAAATAGGAAATGAAATTAATATATAAATATAAAATCTTCAAGCCAACCACCTATATTTCATTCTTTTTCGTTCCTGGTTTATCAAACCATTTAAACCAGAGCCTAAGAAGAGTATTTTTAATTTTTTAAAAAATGTAATATATTTTTTTATAATAATAATAATAATAATAATAATAATAATGAGGTTTTGAGGTGGGTTGTAATTTCATATGATTCGACATCGATCACTTTCAAATTTTTATAAGATTCTGCACTACGATTTAGATTAGAAAAGTGAAAAGGAAACCAGGTTTGGCATAACTATTATTTTGTGAAGGATTGCTAGACAATTTAAAGAATACACGATAGGTAATATTATATTTATTAACTTGTTTTTTTTCAAAATAAAAAATATTTCAGATTTATCCTCTCGTAAGAGCCCAAGCCAGGCGTATTTTTTTAATTGAACAGACTGAACCAACATAGCTACTCGGCCAATGATTCGAAAAGAGCTTTATGGTTCATGTGGAACCGGACGGGTCAATGGATGGTATAGTTGCGGGGCATTCGCAACGCTAATCCGCTATTGCCCCTCTCATCGTGCCGTTATAATCCCCACCATCTAACTGTCTCACCGCATTTCATCGCCCATTCACGACTTGCTTTGTTGTAGCGTTATCTTCTCCGCTCAAATTGGAATCGAGAAACCCTAAAGGCAAGCATGACCTCCGCCGTCTCTCGTCTCCTCCGGCGTGCCCTCGCCAACGCTCCCAGTCGCCGCCTTTCCACTGCAACCGCCGTCGCAGCTTCGGAGACACCTTTGTCCTCTTTGCCGAAAGGGGACGAGGCCGGGACCATATCGATGAAGGGCGTCAAGATATCTGCCCGCCCCCTCTACCTCGACATGCAGGCCACCACCCCTGTCGACCCTCGCGTCCTCGATGCTATGCTCCCCTTTTACCTGGCCCGATTCGGCAACCCTCACTCCCGCACCCATCTCTACGGCTGGGAATCCGAGTCTGCCGTTGAGGCATCTCGCGGCCGAGTGGCCGCCCTTGTCGGCGCTGATCCGAAGGAGATTATTTTCACCTCCGGCGCCACCGAGTCCAACAACATCTCCGTCAAGGGGTTCATGCGTTTCCACCGCACCCGCAAGCACCATGTAATCACTACGCAGACCGAGCACAAGTGCGTCCTCGATTCGTGTCGCTACCTCCAGCAGGATGGTTTTGAGGTCACCTATCTCCCTGTCCGCCCCGACGGCCTCGTTGATCTCGATCTCCTTGCGGATTCTATCCGCCCCGACACTGGTCTCGTCTCCGTCATGGCCGTCAATAACGAGATTGGCGTTGTGCAGCCTCTGGAGGAGATTGGCCACATCTGCCGTGAGAAAGGCGTTGTCTTCCACACCGATGCTGCGCAGGCCCTCGGTAAGATTTCCATCGACGTGGAGAAGATGGGAATTGGGCTCATGTCATTAAGCGGGCACAAGATCTACGGTCCCAAAGGCGTTGGTGCTCTCTATGTCCGCCGCCGGCCCCGTGTACGGATTGAGCCCCAAATGAGTGGGGGTGGACAGGAGAGAGGCATACGTAGCGGCACAGTCCCAACCCCCCTTGTTGTTGGAATGGGCGCTGCTTGCGAGATTGCAATGAAGGAGATGGAGTACGATAGTAAGAGGATATCTGCACTACAAGAAAGACTTTTGAATGGAATCAGGGCGAGGCTGGATGGCGTGGTGGTGAACGGGAGCTTGGAACATCGATATCCAGGGAATTTGAACCTCTCGTTTGCCTATGTAGAAGGGGAGAGCTTGCTGATGGGGCTGAAGGAGGTGGCAGTGTCCAGTGGGAGTGCTTGCACGAGTGCCAGTCTTGAACCCTCCTATGTACTGAGGGCCCTTGGTGTGGACGAGGACATGGCTCACACATCTATCAGATTTGGTATCGGCAGGTTCACAACCGAAGGCGAGGTTGACAAAGCAATGGAGATGACAGTGAAGCAGGTCGAGAAGTTGAGAGAGATGAGCCCTTTGTATGAGATGGTCAAGGAGGGCATCGACATAAAGAGCATTCAGTGGGCACAACACTAATTGTAGGGAAATATGTTCTTGCTCACATATAAGTAGCAATGGTGAAAGTGAAGGGAAGATAAAGAGGAACTTTACAAATTCTGAGGAACCAGTGTTTAAGCTGTCCTTGTTCTCTGCTGGAATTCAGGTTCCACAGTTTTCTTTGTCTCTTGATCTTTGTTATGCTGATGTATGTCAAAGTCTGTTACGTGATGATTTCTTAGCACACATGGAGTTTTCTTGTTTTGTATGAACTAAATATTTGCCATACTGTTTTTCAAAAGGTTTTATGTGGTAAAAGATCCATGGCATGTAGACACCGATCTATGTTGGCGTGACAATATATTTGACTTAGTATTTGCCTTTTGGACATTGCTGTCTATCGTGTTTGTTTCTTCTTTGTTTTGCTGAAATAACACATTTTTACTCGGTATGTTCTCTGGATTGCAATTTTCCTGTAATTGATCTTCATTACTGGCATCAAGTAACTTCATCATTACTCGACGACTCTTTGAGATTCTTAGATACATTGTTTCTGACAATTCTTTGGAATCAAAGTATCCTGAGCTTATATTCTCAGGTATGGAATGGTTGGTTGCCAGTTGTGTGAAAATACTTGGGACATTCAAACTTGATACTTAAGTGTCAAAATACTTTGTGCCAAGACGGATGAGCAAATTGTGTAGGAATGTAATTAAGGGTGCAAATGACTAGCCTGTTATTTGATTTGTATTTGAAATTATTAAATGTGAATATGTTTAATATTTTTTTTTTAGTCGAATTCATAACATGAAAGATCTCTTCTTTTTGTGATCCTGAACATTAGATGTTGTTTCTTTCAAACTCAGTAAATGCACTCAAACATGAACTTCTGGCTGGAGAAAGTCCCATAGTCGAATTAATTGGTTTTCTAAAACATGAGATTACAGGCGTGATAACAGATACACAGAGATATAAGTCTTAAATACAAAGCACTGGACACAATTTTCTTCGATTATGAACCGAGTTTGAGCAATTCGCCTTTCCTTGTGCATTTATCTGCATCAAGCAAGCATCAATAAAACAATTAATCGCATTAAAATTCCATTCTATCAAATCTATAATTGGTAGAAGAACAGGGTCTTTTCATCATCCAGTAAGAACGATGGAAGTAAAGAATGTTTGTTGCAGGGGAAAATAAGCATATTTGGGGATGAGATGGGGAAAAATATCCATCTCACCTTCGTCAAGAACATTACACGTCCTTGGCGATGAGATCGCCGTTGATGAGCTCCCTGTAGGCGGCCACGGGCCAGATGAAGCCACGCCAGAGCAGCCTGGAGGCGAGCGGCACGTCGATGATGATCTCCTTCATGGTGGGCTTCTTGTCGCCCCTGATGGCGATGAGGTAGCTTCGGCCGACCCAGCCGATCCAGCCGGCGATGTAGAGGAAGAGGAAGCCGGGGGTGATGAACTCGCCCCAGTGCCGCTGGTCGCCGCTGACGATGAGGTGCGGCAGGCCGTCGGAGCCGCAGAGGAGGCCGAACTTGCCGTAGTTGTCGAACCGCCGCTTCGTCTTCTCGATGGTGGCGTTGATGGCGAGCGCCGGGGCCGAGTCGGGCGCGTACTTCTTCAGCGCAGCCTCCAGCTTCTTGATCGACTGCTTCTCGCGCTTCGCGAAGGCCTTGGATTCCTTGCAGGGGGTGAGGCCGGCGATGTCGGCGACGGCGGGGGGAGGGGCGGCGGCGGAGGAGAGGAGGATGGAGGAGAGGGCCACGGCGGCGGAGAAGGCCTTGAGGGAGGAGGCGACGGAGTCCTCTCCTCCGTGTGGCTGTTGGGGAAGAGAAGAGCAAGTGATGGAGGAGAAGCGAGGCTTAAAGGCAATAGCTTTGGGCTTCAGAGAGAGGGATTTCGAGAGGGTGGGGATGGACGACAGGGAAGCCATTGCACTTGCTCTCTCCCTCTCTGCTTCTTCTCTTTGCTCTACGTCTTGTTTGTTTTTGGCACACAAACTTTGATCTGTCTCTTGCTCTTGTTGAGGGAGAGGAAGATGGGAGAGAAAAGGACATGAGTGGGGAGGGAAAGGGATAAGATGGGGAAGGGAAAATGATGAGTTGGAGGATGGGGATTGGGGAATACAGTGGAGCTAAGATTTTTGCTGCAAAATTGTGGTTGCCATAAGCCTATTTTGGATATTTGTTAACTTAATATGTATGAAAAATAGAAGGAAAAAAAATCAATCCAAACACAGAACTTTATACATCTACATATAAATCGTGTCTCATCTAAGCAAACATTCATGAAAAAGATAAAATGACATTAAACAAGAAATCAGGTATTCACAGAACTATCACTCATCGTCGCTGACGCAAGAGCGTACAATCACAAGGCCGATTCACAAATTTCAATCCTAACACAGGCAAAAGGTAGGACCTTATTACAGTCGCTACAATTTATTATTGTAATTTCCAAACTGTACCAAGCTGTTCTGGCCAAATAGCTCATAATCAGACCAACTCCAAATAATCCCCCAAGGATCTTGAATAACCATCCAAAATGCCTAATCTTTGTTTGATTTCTTGGAGCAGATTTGCCAGTCTCACATGGCAGAATCTAAGCTTAGGTAACATAAGCAATTAAAACTTCAGTAACATGGAGGCTTTCATGATGACTGATTACAGTTGCATCCTTCAATAGCAGAATCAATGTGAGTGTTGCAGGGGGCACTCAAATAAAACTTCTGAAACGCAGAAGAAATGGAATCAACTTAAAACTTCACTTCATGGACAAATTATAAAAACAAGCCTATAATGTAATGTAGTGTTTTTAGCTCAGTAAGCTCTCCCCTCTTTCTCAATAGTATCTTCAAATATTTAGAACAATAAGCAAGTACTCTTTTCTCATTAAATTTGCAAATATTCAGTCAAATATATTAGCATGATACAAGTTAGTAATTGACTCCTTAAAACTGATGATCTCTTTTTGGTAATTTTTGAAGGCTATAGGATTATACAAATAGCAAGGTGATGCCAATGTATTTTTTGAAACTCAAATGCACCCGACAAAATATGTTTAAGTGTCAACACCTTCAACCCTTTTTTAAAGTCTCCATTGATCTCTTCTAGGATACACAGGTATTCATGTAGGAAGGGCAAATGTTGTATATATTTTCTAATAAAAGAAAGAAAAAAAAACCTACAAATGGTTATCATCCCTTTGGATGAGCTGATGAGGTACTCTCTAAAAGGCAGAACTTATCACTCAAATTGCTATGAACAATATGAAGGATTCTTCTTCTGTTGTGCTTTGAGATTGGTTCCACAAGCTCAAAGAGTTGTTGAGAAATGCAAGCTTGACGATTTTACAAGATGGACATTGTATTCTGACTCTGAGGGCAGAATTTTGAGAAACTGTGCAACATCAAAAACAGAAATTTTTTTACCTTAAGATAATTTTCGAGAAGTGCCTTCCTTGCCTAACTTAATCCTTAAAATTCCAATTCTATCTCCTTATATTCTAACAGCAAATGTCATAAAGGTGTTTTAATAATTAAAGTGTTTGGACCTCAACTCCAAAGTATGGCAGTGTTTGTGAACCTTGAGGTTAGGAATTCAGATTTGTCTTGTGAAATTGATGCATTTGAGATTGGTTTGCCAAGTTAACAATCCATGGAGGATTGAATAGATTAGATCGGATTATGATAGGAATGCAAAATTGTGTGATAATATTCTGCTAAAGTACAAAAGGTAGGAGTTCAACAAACAAAAGTTCATAAGGTGAAGTTCAATGAGCAAAAGCACAAAAAGGTTTTACACAAAAGCAAGACATCCAAAAATTATTATGGCCACTCCATCATGGGCATCATCAACAGGAAGAATCAGGAGACCCATTAGAATTTCACTTATAATTGTGGTTTAAGGTTTTGGTATGGTGGCTGTAGACATATGTTCACTGCATAAAGCTATTAAAACAGGGAGGTGTATGAAGACATCAAGACATTACAAGCACTTGGAGTAAGCAGCACCATATGCACAAGGAATAATTATCATCATATATGACGGTAGTTGTACCACCATCAATGCACAAGGAGTAATCAGTGAACATTAGATAAAGGGAAAAGAACCTGAAAAGGCATGAGATATTAAGTTTCAATCAAATCTCTAGGTTTGATTTCTACTGAGAAGGCCTTGAAATGACAAGAAAAGATCGCTATCTTTGGTTCCAAATATCTCTTCTGCCTTTCTGAGAGTTTCCTGTATAAAAGTAGACAGATAAGGAACAGACCCAAAGGTGTAGATGTACGAAGTAGCAAAGCAATATTAATAACAATTATGTTGTAGCTAACCTCACGTGATTGTCTATGAGCATTAAGCTCTTTGATGTTAGCTAAAAAAGCTCCAAATTGTTCATAAGAGAGACGGCTCCTGAGATGACAACATTAAATGACAGATAAAAAGAACTGCATCAATAGTTGTGTAGATCACAGCAAGGGCTCCCACTTACCTAGCTTGCCGGAAGAATTCTTTTCCATCAACTCGAGGAGTACGGCCTAAAAATCAAATAGCACATGTTTACAATCAACCATTAAGCTTCAAAATTGCAAGAACAGAGAAAAGTCTTGGATGGAAGGAAAAATATGCCTCAAAAAGGACTCATCAAAATTAATCTGAACAGCTATGAAATGGCAAAGTACATCCTACTGAGAACTTCACATATCTATATATTTGAAGCATCAAATATAAACTTTAGGCAAAAGCTTATAAATCTGCTAACCAAGAACTTACATATCTATGTTTGCAAGTATTCAGCATTAGTGAGTGTACAATCTGTAATAAGAAAACCAGCAAGTATAGACCTGAAATAGACCGCCCACGGGGTGGAGAGCTAGCAGCTGATGACTGCTTGCTTGATGGATACCATGGTGACATGGCAGTTAAATTTTCAAAGTGAGTATTTGTTGGAGAAGCAGTACCAGATGCATATTTTGGCAATGTAACAGCTGCAGATTTTCTAGGAGAACCACTAGTGGAGTTTACTTTTGGTGTAGTTGTTGGGGGTGTGAGCCGAGGATGAATAGGTGGGGTCTTGGAGGTTTTTTGTCCAAATGGCTTAGTTGCTGTTCGAAATATTAAGGGAAGAATTATCATCAACAAAAGAATTTTTTTAATAGAAAAAAAGCCAAATATCACTTTTTACCATTTCGCGTCACACCCCCAAAGTCCATAGATCCACTGGCAGAATATGGCACAGGACCACTGATGGAAACTTCATCTTCAACAGCATAGGAATGAAGATTTTGAAACACCGTCAATAAGACAAGGATAAACCTAGTTCAAAATAAATGCTAAGAAAACTAACATGAAGCTGAAGTAAATACCTTTGTATGAGGATGCATATGCAACTGAAGAATTGTCGGTCTGTATGTCCACAGTATCCTGTTGCTTCTACAATAGAATGGATAACAGATAAATCATTTTGGAAGATGAAGGCCTTCACAAGACAACTATAGCTCAATGTTAGTGAACATAGCCATCTTGGAATTAGATTAGAAAACTCACAACTGCCATACCATGCTAACATTTGCAGTGTGCTCACTTACAGGTGAATTATCATCATTCAGTGACAACAAGAGTTGCTTCTTGAATGTTTCCAACTGCTCAAAAAAGTATAACAATTAGAAATTCTTATGTAGGGCATAACTAAGCAACTGACAAAATGCATTTTAAGTAGAAAAGAATGCAAAATTTCATCAGAAATGAAGGCCATGTATTGAAAAATGTCAGACAGGGGATTGCTATGAGCATGCAATAAAATCGATATCTCTCCTCATGTTTCAAGGAATATCTGACATTTGGATTTCACAGATTTCTTTTTGGTACGATAAGAAATGTGCTGCAGCTTAAAATAGCAACCATGCAACACTTTGCACAAAAGCTCATAGAGGCATCGGAAGCTCATAGTAAAAATTGAACTCTAATTGTCTATAATCAAGCTCTCCTAAGTAACATTTTCATTATGTCAAAAAAAAAAAAACATTTCATTCAAATTAACCATGTTCTTTTCAAACCAGAACAATGCCAATTAGAAAATATAAAACAGGAAAGTTAAATGAGGGGTTTCTATAGAACCAACAAATCAATAGCCTTAATTCGCATTGCTAAGCCATCACAGAAGTAATCCGGAATCACTCGGACGTTCCCATGTAAATAAACAAGAGTACATTGCGTTGGAGCCTTTTGCAACATTAGAAGCGACTTTTTTCACATATAACCCTAAAAAAATAGAACATAAGGGAGAAAAGCAATCAAACCTTTGCTAAATCACGAGCCAATTTCTTTGATGTCTGAGCTAATGAATCCCGCTCGTCAGCCAGTGTAATCTTCATCCGAAAAGGCAGAGAAAACACCGAAATTCACTGAAGTGGGTAAAAGAACAAAAACCTAATATCGGTTAATTGGAAACTGGCAAGAAGGATTAATAACTCACGTTCTCCTCAACGGCGACCTTGAGGCGGGCATCCGTCTCCTGAAACATGCGGTCGAGCTGCGAGATCCTTTCCTGGAGG
Organism: Zingiber zerumbet; assembly: GCA_037833815.1. NCBI lineage: Eukaryota > Viridiplantae > Streptophyta > Magnoliopsida > Zingiberales > Zingiberaceae > Zingiber > Zingiber zerumbet. Next base: position 739,891 of record JBBMJZ010413094.1, read on the forward strand.
TTGGCGATGGTCTGATCCTTTTCCGCGACGGTTTGCCTTAGGCGCACGGCCTCGAGATCCAGCTTGGAGACCCGCGACGCAATCGCCATGGAGGTTATTTTTCTCGCGATGTCAAGCTGCTCGTAAGGATCCGTAGGCATCACCGCCAGGATCTCGTCCGGGAGGTGAAACTCCGACCCTACGTCGCCGCCGCTTCCGCCGTGCGTCATCGTCGTAGTACCAAGCTCCGAGAATCTAACGGCTCTGGATCAACGAACGCCGGCGAAGAAAAGTACAAACCCTAGCGACTCACGGCGTTGTCTAGGGAGGTTTGATTTCAAATGTCCCTTTTTAATGGAAGCTCGCGAGCATTGACTATGTCGCCGATACAACGGCGCTCGGTACAAGACAGCGAAGGAAGCAGGAGTCTGAGTTTAACCAAGGTCCCGCGTAGGTCCCAGGAATACCTGCCATTGCTGGTACTCCAACAAGGAAGGTGTAGGAGTGGGTTCACAGACGCTAGTGGCGAACCGACTGCGCGTGAGGTGGGACCGGCGAAGAAAGGAGGAAAGCGCAGGGAAAATTGGGATGACTGTTTGGGCCCCGTATGCGGATGCCAATCAGAATGAAGAGTGAAGCACAGGTGTTGCATTGGCGATTGTTTTCCTTTTGGTGCCGCAAATTTAAATTTGGGGAGCGCCACTTTTTAATTTATGAGAGAAATAGGGAAAAGAAAAGGATATTACTAAATGGCTAGAATCTGCCACTTAGAATATACTTTACAAGTTATTATCAAGGGCAATTTAGTAATTTAATAATTTTGACAATCCGTAATTTAATAATTTTGACAATCCGTAATTTAATAATTTTGACAATTCTATTTTTGGGAAGCGCCACTAAGATCGGATTCCTTTTGTATCCAAATATCATGCCTAGGTCCTAATTCTAAGATCCATTTACTACAAGCAGATCGGATTCGGATCATATGATTCATATCCCAGCTGATTATACTCCCTCCGGTCTACCTTTCAACCGCAATTGAATAACCGCAGTATGGTCAACATGACTTCTAGATCTCAGTCGTCCATAAATGGTTGGATTCAATATCATCCCTTGGATCGTTTAAAGATTAATTTGGATTCCCACGCAATCCGACATTGGCCTGGTTTTCTCCCTGTCGCAGTTCCGTAACACTACCGAAGGCTTCGGGCCTGTCTTTACTTTGATACATAAGACGCAACAGACAAGAAGGATGACATGAGAATTGAGTCGACAAGTTCGGTGTATCTGAGTGATGAGAAGCTGCGGAAGAATAGCCCGGTGGAGCAAGAATGATGCACACGGTATTTCTGAGGGATAAGATATTAAAGCAGAAGATTACTCATGGAAAATATCGGAGTTGTGTTCACAGCTACTTGCAAAACATAGAGGTTTCCTAAAATAACGAAGACTTTGATCTCACAGGACTAAAATAACAGTGAGTTCTCTCATAGTGAAAAAGAAAATAGGTAGAAAATCGAAAGAAAAAAAGATGTATTACAAAAATTTTCTTGGCTTTAATCTCACAACACACCTAACAAGTTTGATATTTCAAAAACCGAATATATAGTTCAATTTTATTTCTATTATATTCATACCAGGTTTAAAATATCATTCCGTGTCGAATAAAACTGGCAAAACTTATCATTCTACCGGCAACCAGACACAGAACCATGGCCTACACCGTGAGCCGCCGCGAGATCAACCCTGGCAACCCCCGTGTGGTAGCGAAAGAGGCGTGGTCTCGTAGCGACCACCGTGGGCTCACGGATGCGACGACTGGCACCAGCACGACCCCGACACCAGACCCATATCAGTAGCGACGTGTTGCGTAATCCCGTGGCCGCAGTGGAGGGGTTGCTCGACCTTGCAACAGTAGCGAAGGGGGTCGCATAACTCTTCCGCTGTTGCTACATAGACGTTGCGCGACCCTGCGGTTATTTTTTAAAGATTATTTTTTATATTATTTATTTTTTAAATATTTATGTTAAATATTTTATTTTTTAATTAATATATT
>JBBMJZ010413094.1:793921-821421 GCA_037833815.1 Zingiber zerumbet
CTGTTGCATGGATATTTTTCTATCTTTACATTTTTCAGAATTCAATATTACAAAATTGCAGAAAACTATACACTGAAAAGGCATGCATGATGAAACAAACCGTGATCATTGCATCAGAATTATCAGGAGCCATTGCATAGCAAGCCCAGAGAGCCTCCTTCCGTATCTGCTGGAAAAGAATTTTGAGAAGCTAGACAGGGATCATTGTGTTAATTTGACAAAGAAAATATGTTACGATTTCCAAGGAATCTTTCATTGACTGAATGCTACTTGTAAATCAAATCCAAAAGTGTCATTTTCTTACCATTTGTTATAAAATACTTATCACGAACCAAAGAGCAGAGGAGACATTCATGTATTAATCCAATTAGCAAATGATTAACAAAGGCAGTGAATAAAAATCCATGCTTTGAACAAATGTACATGAAGTTAGTCTTAACTATTATATAAAGCACATTAGATGTAAATAATTTGTAAACATGCAAGCTTGTAAGAAGATAATTACAAACACAGAAGCACATAAGCCGCAGATAACTGATCAACTGAAGAATACTAGACAGGTAAGATAATAACCTGACAGTTTTGGCAAGAGTCAATTAGAAACTGAACTAAAATGTATGCACAATCTGTTTTTTTTGTACTATACATATTAATTTTGTTCAGATAGAAAGTTTCTTAAACCGTAATAAAATTTGCTTCTAAATTCCTTCAAAATGGTCATCAGAGAAAACTTCACTTTTTTTAGGTAGGAATACGAGGAATTCATGAAAGCCTTTCATATAAAATAAAACTCTTAAGATATTAGAAGTAAACAAAGATAGGAAAACTGGCCTTCCACAGCTCTTCTTTAGAATTCTCACTTTCCACAAAAACAAAATCAGAGCCATTATGTTCTGAGACAATCTTTTGAACAATCAATGTCTGTTCTCGTGCATATGCTTCTGAGATTGTGCAAAAGAGAGAGAATCAGTCACCTAGGAATAGTCATGTTATACAAGAAAGAATGCCCAAGAAGTTGTCTGCTTGAAGAAAGGAACCTTTCACATGCTTGATTCTTGAAGCATAATTTAATATCAGACAGGAAGAGAGAATCAGTCAGCTAGGAAAAGCCATATAATACAAGAAAGAATGCTAAAGAAGTTATGTGTCTGATCAAAAGAACCTTTTACGTGCTTAATTCTTGAAGCATGACTCAATATCATACAGAAATAAGAGGAAAATGCTAAATGCCTTTTTTGGCTTACAAATTATAGTGATTTCTATAATGGGAAGCATCACTAGGTGACTGACTTCTCCTAGATGATTCATTGCATCAAATTAAATAATTGCATACATAATTTGGAAACATATATAGAAGAGTGACAAAACAAAAAAACAAAAGAAAATTGTCAAAGGTAAAATAAAATTTTCTGACATCACACACCCTCAGGAAAGATTGAAGAAACAAACAAGAATGCTTGCAGCTGAAAATAGTAAGCAGCAAAAGAGAATTGAAGACAAAAACGGCTGAAGTGGCAGGGCTACGACAAGGAGGCAACAAACTAATTCCCGTTACAAAATTACTTAGATATTACAGTAATTCGATTCAGTAAAGAATTGAATTTTCATCCAAACTTGGGGCCACTACTGACGGCAATACTAAAGCACATGATATTAGCATCAATGAGAGAAAATAAGATATCATGATATGAAATATTCAAAGATGGCTTATCGATTGTATACAGAAAAATTGAATCAATTAAAGTAAAAAAATGTGGTTGAAGATTGTATGTTAATGCAATTAAAAATGATTTTAAAATGAGAATATATTATCTTGCATAAAATTCAATGAAGGGGTAAAATTATGTATCCTAACCAAATACTTGGGAATAAAACAAAGAGTGAGAGGAAAAAAGTGAAAACCAATTTATTGCTGAGACCCAGTCAGTAACAGAAAAATTCGTTAGAGGAGATCATAACACTTGGTACTGCAAATGAGCCGAGCCAAGCTCGATCTTGGGTCAGCTCGAGCTCGAGAAAATTAAAGAGGCTCGGCTCGAGCTCGAGCAAGTTTCTGAATTTGAGCTTGAGCTAGGCTCGGCCATTTAATCATGGACTCGAGCTCGGCTCGAAAACATTGAATTTAAATGTAAAAACAGGTGTGCAAGCTGGGATTCAAACCTTCAACCTCTAACAACCTAATGAAACACTAGCCACAAACACCTCCTCAACTTATTATTTAATTTTAAAGTAGTAATTATTTTAAATATTAGAATATTAAATTAATCGAGCTCGAACAGACTCGACGAGCCTTTGAGCCAGTATTAAATGGGCTTGAGATCAACTCGAATATTAAACGAGCCGGTTTGAGCTCAGCTCTAGCTTGGTCAACTTCGAGCTCGAGTCGAGCTTTGACCCAGCTGCTCGTGAGTGGCTTGACTCATTTACACCCCTACACTTGGTTACATAATACAACATTGTGTGTTAGAAAAACAAGTATAGAATCATTTTGTCATTAAAAAAGAAAGTATATAATGAGGATCAAAATATCCAAGTTATAAAGAATAAAAAAATATTTCTAAACATGTGATGAGGAATTATTGTGTCTCACCTGTGCCTATAAATTCAAACATCAAGGTGGGGACTTCAGGTAAACTTTTGCCATTAGCAAAATTAATGGCCTTTACTTGAACCTCATCTAACAGTTCGACCCTTGAGACCTAAGAATGGAATGTATATTCACAAAAAACACCTTAGCAAGTGAACAAATTCAGGAGAGCAAGGAATAATTTTGTGTAAGTGGGAAAGATCTTGATTGCCTTCCCAGATGTGAATTTTTGAGGAACTGAAGCGGTAGATTCCAGCATATTATGAAACTAATAAATTATATGGCAACACAATGTACAACAAAAAAATGGATATACAATGAGACGTTAAAGTGACCCAGTTCATGATTAAAAAGGTTATCCAATAGTAGTGATAGAAAAAGACCAAGAACCAATATATATACTGAATATATATATACATATATGTATGTATATACAAGAATGTCATGATATAACAAAGTAGCCCAGTTCATTAAGTGGAGATCCACATTTCATGGATTTACCTGTATACCAGAAAGCATTGTTGCTATAGCAACATCAGCAGCATCCTTAATTGTCTGGAAATTGCACATAGCAACCTGATGTAGCACAGATAGTTTTTGAGAAACAAAGAAATGGTATCAGAGAGTATCAAGAAAAGAATACAAGACATATTGCAAAAAGCTGTAGAAAAATCGTTAAATTTCAACTGTGCACGACGCATTGATAAGACAATTGCAGCAAACTCCAGTATTGTTCTAGAACACTGCTTATGTAGTGATTCAATATCAAATCTCAGCCACAAAATTTTATTTGTCTTAATGCCTCTTTCTATGTACTCTTAGCCTATTACTGAATGATTGGGAAAATGGAATGGCATATATCTTGAATAGACTGCACATGGCTATAGGTTATAAATATCTAACCATCCAGTAATAGACTGCACATGAGTGGACATTGTTGAACAGCTGAGAACAGCTTTCATAGCTTGTACAGAAAAAACAGCTGTGTCGAACAGCTAGTACAGAATAAACAACTGTGACAGTTTCAACAGTTATAAACACTAACAACTGTGAGATCAAGGGATGTAATTAGAAAGATATTAATTTTCTATGCACAGAATAATTTGTTTCCTATTTGCTATTAATTTCCTATTCTCTCTTATTGTGATTCTATATATAATGGGTATTCCAATTTTGAATGTAATACAATGTGGAGAATCAATTCTTTCCACATGTTATCAGAGTATTAAGCCTTCATTGCTAATTCTTTGCTTTTGCATTTCTTCATCATGGCCGATTCTGCATTTCCTATGCGGATTCAACAATATAGAAATTGAGAAACTTCGAGGATTATTGGATTCTCTTGATAAATTGTATAATGTGTACTCTTTGACTCTCTCAGGTATCTCCTCACTCTTGTTGTATGAATACCTCAAACAATTTTTTTGATAACTCATGGATAATAAACTTCGGTGCCACATACCACATGACTCTCAATTCTCAAAAGTTCCACACTTATAACCCCAATCCAAGTAACGGAAAAATTGTAATAGGGTTTTGGAAATGTTCACCTAACCCCTAGCCTTATCCCTAAAAATGTCCTTGTACCAAAACTGTCCGTTCAAAAATTAACTTCAGGTCTCGAGGAGGAGGATTGGACTTGTTAAGGAACATAGTGTGTCTTTACTATCTTGAATCCACTAAGAAGAATAATTTGTCTTCTATCCTTTCACAGTTCTTCCAATAAAGATAACATTCGGTTATATCACAACCGTGTTAGTCATCCCTCTTTTAGAGTTTTAAAGGTCATGTTTCCTCATCTTGTTCAACGATGGGATGTTTCTGAATTTCAATGTGATATTTGCGAATTGGCAAAACATTCTCGTGTACCCTTGCCTATTAGCAATAAAAGAAAGTTCTACTGCCTTTCATTTAATTCATAGTGACATATGGGGTCCTTCTAATATTCCCAATATTTTTGGAACTCGATGGGTTGTTTCCTTAATTGATGATTGCACTTACATGGTTGTTTCTTCTCAAACAAAAATCTGATATCAGTATTATTATTCCTAATTTCCACTCAATGATTCAAAATCAATTTGGAGTAAACATCAAAAGCTTTAGGACCGATAACGCTAGAGATTACTTTAACCAAACCTTGTCCTCCTACTTCCAATCTCAGAGGATTATTCATGATTCATCTCGTGTTCATATACCTCAAAAATAGCTGAAAGGAAAAATGGATATTTACTCAACACTACTAGTGTCATTCTTTTCCACAACAATGTTCCTAAATCCTACTGGGAAGAGGCTATCCTTAATGTCATATACATGATAAACATACTTCTCTCGCATGCCTTAGATAACAAGAGTCCCATGCAACTCTTCAACGATTTGTATCCTCATTTTCAAACCACAAATGAGGAGCCTTGGCGCAACGGTAAAGTTGTTGCTTTGTGACCAAAAGGTCACGGGTTTGAATCCTGGAAACAGCATCTTGTAAAAAAAGCAGGTAAGACTACGTACAATGGATCCTTCCCCGGGACCCCGCATAGCGGGAGCTGCGTGCACCAAGCTGCCCTTTATTTTCAAACCACAAATGGACATACTCCTAGGATTTTTGGGTACACTACTTTTGTCCATATCCATGGTCCACTACGAGGTAAACTAGACCCTCATGCTATTAAATATGTCTTCCTTGGATACTCATCCACTCAAAAATGGTACAAATATTACCACCCCTAATCTCAAAAGTTTTGCATCTCGGCTAATGTTACCTTCTTTGAGCATACCTCATTCTTCTCCAAGTCCTATCCTCAAGGGGAGATTTTAGTGACAGAAGATAGCACTTTTGAGTCATTTAAACCCATTAACGCTCTTGATCTTCCTCCTACTTAAGTCCGTACTGAATCATCTTCTATTCCTATTCCATCTAGTGAGTCACCTCCATCTTCCTTTCCACCCAGTGTTTCTTGTGATGCTCCAAGTATTCCTCAAGTCTATTCAAGGAGAAAGGTAGCTCCAGAAACGATACAAGTCCAAGAACATCAACCACAAACCTCTGACCTGATACTAGGATCATGGTAAGATTTGACCCACCTTTACAACCTACTGAATCATCCGCTGACCTAATAGATAACCTTGACCTTCCCATTGCTATTAGAAAAGGTACTAGAGACTGCACTAAACACCCTCTCTACTTTCTATCTCACTATGTTTCTCTTAAACATCTATCACCAACCCACAAAACATTCATTGCGAATCTAAATACCATGACTATTCCCAATATTGTTTTTGAGACATTGTCAAAAAGGGAATGGAGAGATGCCATGAGGGAGGAAATGGATGCATTAGAAAAGAATAAGACATAGGAAGTTGTTGAGAAGCCAAAGGGGAAGAACATTGTTGATTGTAAGTGGATTTTTACATTAAAATACAAACAATATACATCTCTTGAGAGATATAAAGCTAGGTTGGTGGTAAAAGGTTATACTTAGACTTATGGGTTAGATTATAAAGAGACCTTAGCTCCAGTGCAAAAATGAATACTGTTAGAGCTCTACTATCTTTGGCTGCACACTTCAAATGGCAACTCCTACAGTTTGATGTAAAGAATGCATTTCTCCATGGAGATTTAGACAAAGAAATTTATATGAACCTCCCACCAGGATATTTGCAGGAGATATTAGTAACTGAGTAGAGTATGCAAATAGAGAAAGGCTCTTTATGGTCTAAAACAATCTCCTAGGGTATGGTTTGGAAGATTTGCAAAAGTCATGAAGAAGTCTGGGTATAACCAAAGCCAAGGGGACCATACTCTCTTCGTTAAACACTCAACTACATGGAAAGTCTATGTAGATGATATCATTGTAACTGGAAATGATGAAAAGGAAAAACATAATCTAGAGAAGAAATTGATAGAACAGTTTGAAATGAAGGAATTGAGCAAATTGAAGTACTTCCAAGGTATTGAGGTAGCATACTCTACCAAAGGAATTTTTATTTTACAGCAGAAGTATGTGTCTGATTTGTTAGCTGAAACAGGGATGATTGGGTGTAAGCCGATTTCTCGTCCAATGGATCCAAATCACAAGATAGGAGAAGCTAAGGAAGAACCAATTATGGATAAAAGGATGTATCAGAGGTTGGCTGTAGGCTCATATACCTTACTCACACTCGTCCGGACATAGCATATGTTGTAAGTGTAATCAGCCAATTCATGCATGATCCAAGAGAATCTCACTTTCAAGCTGCCTATCGAGTATTGCATTACTTGAAACGCACTCCGGGAAAGGGAGTTTTGTTCAAGAAAAATGAGACGCTAACTTTAGAAGCTTCCAGAGATACAGACTATGCAGGTTCGCTAATAGATAGAAGATCAACTACATGATATTGTACTTTCCTTGGTGGTAATCTGGTGACATGGAGGAGTAAGAAGCAAAATGTGGTGGCAAGATCATCTGCAGAATCAGAATTTAGGGTCATTGCTCAAGGATTATGTGAAGTGTTAAAGATTATTCGAGATAATTTGAAAATCAAATAGGAATATGCCCCATGAAACTCTATTGTGACAATAAGTCAGCTATCAATATTGCTAATAATTCTATTCAACATGGTCGGACTAAGCATATTGAAATTAATAGACATTTCATCAAGGAAAAATTTGAGAAAGGATTAGTGTGTATGTCATATGTCCCTTCATGACTATAATTAGCTGATGTGGTAACAAAGGGACGGGAACAATTCTAGATTTCATGATCTTCCTGTCAAGCTGGGAATGAAAAACATCTATTTCTCAGCTTGAGGGGGAGTGTCGAACAGCTGTCAACAGCTTTCACAGCTTGTACAGAATAAACAGCTGTGTCAAACAACTTGTACACAATAAACAGCTATGTCGAACAGCTATAACAGTTTGAACAGTTATAAACAATATCAGCTGTAAGTGCAGAGTAGGAAATCAAGGGATGTAGTTAGAAAGATATTAATTTCCTATGTATAGAATAATTAGTTTCCTATTATTTCTTATTGTAATTTTGTATATAATGGGTATTCCCATTCTGAATGTAATACAATTTGGAGATATCTCCACAGACATTGATGACTGAACGAAGCCTGAGAAAAATAGAAGAATCTAACCATCTAGTAATATTCAGTTATAAATAAGTTCAAAAGGATGAAGCATCAGAAACTACAAAAGTAATACCAGAAATGGAATGAATAGAGACAGGAAAAACAATACCACAGAGTGTTGAGGAAGTCTTTGTAGTCTGAGAGTAACCTCAGTTATGATACCTAAAGTGCCTTCACTTCCAATCAACAAGCGAGTCAAATCATATCTAACACAGTAAATAAGGCACAATATTAACAATAAAATTTATAAGAAAATCCTTTTATATGTGACATATTAAATCTTAACTATTAAGCAGAGAGCATGCACAGAGAAGCTTTCAGTATATGAAATCGTTAGATTCTAAAGGTTGTTATGGTCCCGACAGAAATTAAGATTAAATTAGGAAATATCAGTCAATACATGTCTCCTGCATCTTCTATGTGGAAACTCTTCGGAGCACTCTTTTTTTAGCTAAACATTTAGGCACAAATAATTAAACAGCCAATAGGGACACAGGTTTTTCATGTCATCGATATACTCTCTGGTGGAGCATCATACAGTGGGTCATTCAGTAGATGAATGCAAAGGGAAATTCCAGAAAATTAATAGTTTAATACTCTCCAAAATTTTATTTGTTCAACATATGGAGGAAATGCCAGTGGGCAACAAACTTTTGCTTTCCTTAGAACTGTATTAAAAGGTGCAAGATGATAGAAGACGTATCCCATTTTTGAGCCACAGAAAAATCTTGTCATAGTTAGGGCGAGGAATTTGTCACAGAAAGTAATATATAGGAGATTTGAGTTACACTTTTCCTCAGAATTAGACCCCAGTCTTGAAGGGAGTAAGTTTGCAGGACAATAGGTGCTAGTAGAGAAAAAAATTCAATGATTTCCAAAACCTGTGGTTTGCAATTCTATTTCTTAAAGTGCTATGTTTCTCTCTCCTTAATTAAGAATGGTGCCAGTCCTAGGTTTATAAAAAATACATAGCAAAGCATTTCGCAGAGTTTCCTAGAGGTCAATAATATTTCAGTGTGCTGACAAGCTGGTTGCCAAAAAACAAGGACTTTAAGGATTCAACCATATATCTATCGTAGTTGTAAATGGAACTACAATATACCCAGCAGCACTCTTCCGAGCTCGTGAACCAGTCTTTATGACTTCACCATTTGCTAAGACAACCTACAACAAAGAAAGTTGTTTAGCAAATGCCCAGTTTTTGTTGAGAAAGTTTACAAACAATACCTGAACATTGATAACATTGTCTCGCATTGTCCCATACCTAAAAACTAATTATTAATTAACTAATGATACAATCATTTTAGATGGAAACAGTACAATACTAAATTCATTTAATGAATTAGGATGGCAATGGTAACCGATAAATACCTTACAGCTAAAGACCCTGAGCAACGGGTAGCACACATGCCCCCTATAGTAGCCCCTGGACCTGTATATAAAGAGTTGGTCAAACGTACTACAATGTTGCCATAGGCATATCATTCTTGTTATACCAGATACATTAAGATTCATTAGTATAGGCCTAACTTCTGAATTAGGCACAGGTAGTTGGTTAAATTAACTGTTGGCAACAGTCCACAAGAACAGTTACACAAGTCAAAAAGGGTTAGTATTAAACCAAAGATGCCATTTAAGTACTTTGAGTAGAGTTTTGAACTCAAGGAAGCAAATACAGAAAACTCCATATGCGTCAAACTAAATAAAACGGCCATCTCATTTATGCACTTTGAGTAGAGTTTTGAACTCAAGGAAGCAAATACAGAAAACTCCATATGCGTCAAAATAAATAAAACGGCCAAAATACGTCATAGTTAGGAAAACCAAATTTAGAGTTGCAAAATGGAAAAGACAAAAACATTTTAGACTCTTATCAAGTACAAACACAATTAGACTCTATTTTTCAAAGTAACATAAGTTCATTAACGATTGACCAAAATATTGCAATCCATGTAATATGCAAAGATTCAGATTGCTAATGCAATCATCTGAACTCTAAATAAACCAAATTTACCAGGATAAATATCAGATGATGGTTTACACAAATATTTGTTTACATTGTACTCAACATTCGGCATTACCATAGAGAATGAAAATGGAAACCACCAAACAGGGGAGTTTACAGTCATAGTTAGGAAACAATAGAAACTAAATGTTTTTTTTCCAAGAAGGTTTCCTTCAGATACATAGACATAATTCTACATCCACTTGCATGATACTTGCAGAACATTGTTTACAAAACACAGTTCAGAGTAACAAAATAAATGAGATAAAGATGAAATGAAGAAATGACCTGGGTCAAGCGGGAAAAATAGGCCATATGGCTTCAAATACTCATTCAACTCCATCCATCCAATTCCGGGTTCAACAACAATATCCAAGTCCTCAACATTTAGAGATTTAATTTTCTGTTATGCTCAAGATAAAATAACTGTAGTAAGTTAAATGCATCTAAAAAAAGTAAAGAGAAAAGTTAATGGAACACTGAAATCTATCAGTTAATGAACCAATTAACAACAATATAACTGAACAGAAAAAAAAATCTGGCTAATAGCCTTCCTCTTCCTCTTTCTAAATAACAGAAATTCCATGTGAATTGTCTGTCTACCACAAGGAAGTGGAATAGACTCTTAACCCTGCTAGAGGACATCAAGAAGGGGTAGTCATCTTGTGCTCAATGAGTATCAACTTTAAGTTAAGCTACTAGTTGAGGAGGAGAAACAAGGACAAGAAAGCAAATGGGGATGAGATTAAGCAGGAATCTATATATTGAAAAGTGAACTTTTAGAATGTTAAGGCCTATTTTAAGACCAACAGTACACAGTTCCATTCAAGGATTTAAATATGGACACGAGCAAAATTTAGCATTCTGCCCGCCAACTGGCACACAGAACAAGCTTGAGACTGCTTTCTGCGATGTTGGTGAGGTCGCATGAGCATTCTGAGACATTAGTAAAAATCACATGAAAATTTCACAACATTAGAGAGTATCATGTCAGGAGTTCATGACATCAGCATGGATCAAATGAGTGCAAGGGTTCTGTGCAGCAACGTAGCACAAGAGTTCTGAGCTTCCGATTGTGTACGTGAGGGACTACTAAGTGCAACATTATGTATAAGTCTATCCTTTAGTCCACCTGAGAGAAATTTCAATTGTTCAACTAAGGACCAACCCACTGTAGATGTTTCCAATATCAACTTTTAATAGGACACGTCATAACAATTGGGAGTCTCAAATATATCACTAGTCAAATTCCAGTCGTATTCCGAGCAAGAAAGTAAAACAAGGGTTATGCACTTCTTAAAAATTCAAATATTGGATAGTGGGCAGTAGCAAAAAATAAAATACACTTACTTTCATCAGTGACATGTCAACGCATACACCTCCATGAGGGGCTAATGTATGACCCTCAATTGATGTAGCTCCACCATAGGGTACAATAGGAACCTACATTGTAAAAAATAAAAATAATAATAATAAATAGATCATCATAACTAGCAAGCATATAAGTTATGACGGATTGCCCGAGGTGGAAATCTTAATCAACTTTACATATTTGGATATGACATGAAGCATACATCAAAAGTTTAATATGACAGTATTTATGAAAAGGAACACAGCTAAACATCACCATGTCGAGGTACAGAATACCTTGTACATATTACATGCTGCAACAACTTTCTGTACATCGCCCTGTGATCTGCATCAAGAAAACACTTGAAATGGAAAGATAGAAATATCTTTAATAACGGGCTTAGACAGCATGAAGCACACAGAAAATAAGATCTTTGAAGTTTGAACCACCACCACTATTATTTTATATTTATGGGATTTCAAGACTAAGCCTGAACCTAAAAGAAAACTCAGATATCTTCCTATCTTTGGCCATGTTGGAAAACAAAAAAAAACCGTCAGTTTGTCTAATCACTTAGTTTTGCTACTTATAGTTGTTGGCATTTATGATGCAAAGCTCCTTCTTAGATGTAAGAAAATATTGAACTGTTTAATAATAGCTCCCTTGTCAGACTCAGTTTGATAGTGATCTGACCAAACTCAAAGAATTCTTGTTATACTGAAAAGCGTGACCTAGTTCTGTCCCAGCTGTCTTTCTATAACATAACAACAATTTAGTTCAACGTGTATGTTATATTGGTGGATGAAGGTATTCTTTAAGTTAGATAGCCTTCAAAGCATTCGAATGAACATATCTATTAGAAGGCATCCAACCAGTGTGCTTATATGAACAAAAATGTTAGGGCAATGAGTTAGGATAGTATAGGCAAATAAAAAACTACCTATTTACTGTATAATTAGGAAAACAAACTCAACTACAGTTGAAGGTGTGAAAGATAGGAGGAGACCAAAGACAACTCCACTTAACATAACTATAAAAGAGCAAAATGGAATGCATATTACATGACATATCATATCTAGAACTCAATGGTAAGACAATATCCATGCAGTTGTTTAACTAGAAACAGAACTTGCTACTGTTGTTTTTCAAAATAGTAGTGGGCTCTGATGGGATCACATCATATCTTGGATTTAATGAATATGACCAGCAATAATGACTAATTGGAAATGCGCCACAATATTTGTTGTGGAACTCACCAGATGCAGGCATCTAAGGTTCATAATCTGAACTGACTAGAGGAGCAAGAGTGGTTTATACCAGAAATTAACTTTTTCCAACAATAATGCAAACTAACTCTTGCAACTGTATGCTAAAAATGGAAAATGAGGCCGGAACATATAGAACAAACTTATCAAGTCAGTCAAACTTAGATGGGATCATACGTATATATAATATCTATACCATCACTTGAACTGCATGAAAAGACACTTTACCGGTAATCCAATTGACACATATGGTTATACACCAAAAGAATGGTCAATATCATTATCTTTTATAGTGGTACTTTTGTATCCACTGAACTAAAATAGAAGTAATTCTATATGCACAATAGTAGCCACAAAAACATCTCTTTTGCTAGTCTCTAATCAGAGGAGCACAACCTTTTTCAAACAGATAACGGTGCACCACAAATCTTACGAATGCAAATAACCGGATGCATACCTAGGGAAGACGACAACGTCAGGCACATTCACAGATCGGTGGAAGCTATTCTGCGGCTTCCCATGAAAATACCGCTCTTCATAGTCCAGTGTCAGATTATCCTGTGCACAAAGTAAATCCATAACCTCCTAGAACTAAATAGTTCTCGACATGAGGTGACTAATCACAGACATTACTTGCAGGATATCCTTTAGCTCCGCGATGAACTCTTTCGGCACCTCCCTGTGAACCCCCCTAACTACTACTTCAGTGCTATCTTTCCCTCCAACCCTACCCACAACAGTAGCAAAGATCAGTCGATCCACTCCACGAGCGAGACGAGGAGTAAGAGGTCACGAAGAGGATAAATCCAAGGAATACCGGATATCGACGCCGGGATCGCAAAGAGAAGGCGCAGCGACGGGTCGGAGATCGAACGTAACAGCGGCTCCAGCGGCGACGGCGAGAGGGACGAGAGCGCGGGACCATCGAAGGAGGCGATCGCCGGAGGCGTCAGTTCCCAAAGGGGTGGTGTAACGGAGAGGGACGCCACGAAAGCATCTTCGGAGGTGAGGTTTGGAGGCGGCGCGAGAAAAGAAGACATAGAGGAACCCCATTGTCGAGAGAGAGCGAACTGGGAGCGACTGGCGAAGTCGCACCAGTGAGGTTGGAGCCTTTAATGGGCCTGGGCCCAATTTGCTTATATAGACCATGGTTTCTCCCATTCAAATGGGCCTTGAGCGGCTGCTTTATACCGTGGATGCCACGTCTGTCGAAGAGATCCCTTCTCGTCGTGCCAAGTGCCAACCATGAAGCGATCGAAGAGTCGAGGATCGTCGGCGAGCATTCTTTACCATCCATCGCTATAAATTAATGACAACATATAAGATGGAGTTTAATCGCTCCGAACCAGACCAACAGATCTCGCTTTTTCGGGCCTTCTCCATCAAGGTACGATGCGTTTCGTTTCATCGAAAAGCTCTCTTCGCCGTGTTTTACCCCCTAATTTTATCAGATGAAGAGCGAGCAAGTTTCTTTTGTTTAACATTGGATCTCGATCTTTCGGGTAGGATGAGGTTTTCTGATCAGTGATTTCTTGTTCTCGTTTGAATTTTAGGTCAACACAGTTCCCGATTAGTAACTACTGCTTTCCATTGGGTTTGATCGGCGATTTCCTTTCCTCATTTAAACTTCAGGTCAAAGGAATATCTGGTTTCTGACTATTGCAGTTCATTCAGATGGTTTAAATAATTTTGCTGGAAATGGAAAAATCTTGCTGGTTTGTTGAAGCTTTCAATCGAGGATCCTTATATGTTCTATGAATATGATCACTTGTATGAGGTTTATTGATATGTACCAGTTTTATTCATCAACCCTAATTTCACAGTTTATTGCGTCAATTACACTGTAATCTTATGCTCCGGTGATAAATTTCTAGGAGATTAAATTCAATTTCATTACTCTCAGGTTTCAGTTCACGTTGTACATTTCTGGTAAAAGGGAGGACAAATGTGACTCTGTAGGCAATGTAAATAGAGCGGAAGTAAGAGGAGTTTTATGTGAAGATCAAAGCAAAAGAGATTGGTGCAGGAGCATAAAAAGGAGGAGAAGAAAGAGTTGGATATTGAAATAATCACAAAATTCGTGGAAAAGGAGAAGATCAAGCATGAGTATAACGATGAGTAGGGCACACAGTTACCTTCATTGACTATTTTTAGGGTAATTTTTTATCGGTCTTTTGGGTAAATCGAAAATCGCATGTGACGATCAATTCAGAAGTTCAGCATCCTTTGGTTATGTCCTCCATTTGGAGAAATTTTTTTTTATAAATACATTATAGCTAAAGATTGAACCGTGGAAAGACAACAAGGAGAAAGTGATAAGCATGAGATGAAAGTGACAACAATGGGATTCAAAGGGAAGTGAAGGTAGAATATGAGAAGTTGAAGAAAGATAGAATACAAGGATAAGAAGTTGAAGAAAGCTGAGAAGGTAAAAAAAAAAAAAAGTGAACACGGAAAGGATAAACACAGATCTGAAAGATTGGAGGATGGAGATGATGAATCAAAGGACAAGAAAGATGGGAATAACAAGGATGATAGATGTAAGTGTAGAGGATGGTGGTGGTGGTCGAGAGGATGATTCCAAAGAAAAGATAAAGCAAGACTTGTTGAAGGAAAAGAAGAAAAGACAAAGGTGAAGCACCAAACGAAAAGAAAGGATGAAGAGGGTGAATCGAAAGAGAAGGATGAAGAGAAAAAACAACGATGAAGATGATGGCTTGAAGAAAAGAAGAAAAGCAAGGATGAAGATGATGAACGGAGAGACAAACCAAGGACAAGGACCATGAATGGAAGGGGGAAAGAAGGAAAAGAACAATAAAGATGATGAAATGAAGGTAAAGCATAAAAGTATAAATGACCATGATGATGGATTGAAGGAAAAGAAAAGAAGGAAAACATGGATAAATTGAAGGCAGATAAAGAAGAAAAAAAATGAGTAATGTTACCGTAGAGGATAATAATCACAAACATCAAAGTGGATTAACTAAATTGCCAATTTAAATGTGCATGAATGGATACATTTTTGCTAAAGATGAGTAAATAGTATAGAAGCTGCACCAGTGCTCATGATCCCAATTTGCATGTCGTAGGCACAATGTCATCAAACATTGTCATTGATTATCAAAATCTGAAACATTCAGAGTCAACTACAGAAGCCGATAAGTAGTCTGAAGTTCAAACATTCTCTACCCAGTACAATTTGCTTTGCTGAATTCAGCTTTGCAAAGGATAATAGATGAAATCAGAAGAAATCATCTCAGCAACTGCAATCCAAAATGAATTGGCACAAAGCAAGGAGTTAAGGTCCTGGTCACTCAAGCTGACAGATGCTAATAACCTCAAAGACCCTAATCAGAGTAACAATAACTAAGTAGATATCAATGACATTAGTAAACTAAAAAATACAGCGGCCACCCAAGCCTGGTTTCTTGCAATATCAGCTTCAGCAGCAGAAGATGCAGTAGTAGAAACCATAGAAGAGGATGATGACAGTCTACAAACAAAGATCAAGCAAATCAAATTAGCAGATTAATAAAGGAAAGCTGACCAACCAATAGTCGTGGGAACCAGGACTAGACATTGGAGTTAGATCTACCTCGTTGTAGCCTTGGTTGTTAAACCAAAACCCAATGGAAATAATGGATCATAGTGCACATCACCAAAATTCATGGGAAGTTGGTTCTCAGACTTGAACCAGGTTCGTGACAGCTTCCCTGTGAAACCATAATCTCCAAAGAGAACATCTGCAACACCTTGGCCTTCAGTTCCAGGAAGCCAAGCTGCGACGAGCGCGTCCATTGAGGGAAGATAGGGTTCTATCACAAGCGGCCTGCCGGAGATAACGACAACTACACATTTAATGGCACCACAGACAGTTTGAACGGTTCTAGGGCCAGGGTCTGGGAGTGTGAGGTTGAGGTTGTCTCCAGCAGTTTCAGTATACGGTGGTTCCCCAACGACAACAATGGCATAAGAAAAATCATTGTCTTTGACAAAATTGTCATCTGGGTTCTCAGAATAGACAACTTCAGTTGAAGGGTCCACTGTGGATTTGATGGCATCAAAAATTGTGGTTCCTGCAATGAGGGAAGAGTGGAATGACCACTAAATAAAGGATATTTGAATTCAGAATAAAAGTGTTTGATCCATTGATGCAACACCAGCCAAATGCAATGTGTGATGAAAGAAAAACTACTAGCAAATATCATGTTGGTATAATGTTACTGATAATATTAAAATCTTTGGAGTTTGGATTCACAATTCTGAGAGTCTGACCTAACACATAAGCAAGCTAAGATGAATAAAAGGGTGAGAATACAAACCGATGGTGATGTTTCCACTGTCTCCTTGCCATTCAATTGTCCATCCCCCACACTGATAACCCAAGTTGTCTGCGTGACTTCCAGAAACAAGGATCTTTGTAGCCTTTTTAGGGAGAGGTAACAAGGAATCGTTTGCAGATTTTCCATTTTTTAGTAGAACAAGAGACTTCCTAACAGCTTCCCTTGCCAAATCCCTGTGCTCCTGATGTTAAATGCTAACCTATGTGAGTGGAACTTTGGGAAAAAAGAGGAACTCATGAGACAATGAGAGTTTATAAAAAGAATTTTAGTTGTTAAAAATGAATAACCTTCTTTCCTAACTGATCAACTAAACTAAGATCAGCTAAGGGGCTCTCAAAAAGACCCATGGTGAATTTAACCCTGAGAATCCTTCTTACGGCATCATCAATTCTAGTCATGGGGATGACATTCATGTTAACCAGGGACGTCAACGCATCAATATAATCTGTATAGTTGTATGGAACCATCACCTGTCAGGAAGATAGATGACGATTCTGAGATCGAAGGGTAATGCTTACATGGTTAGTAAAAAATGCTCAGAATCATAAACACAATAAATTTCATTATCAGCCTTCAGCAATTGCTAATGTTCAAATGCAGATCAAGAATTACTTAATACAAAATATAGATACCGACCATATCAATTCCGGCAGAGATTCCAGCTTGCACGGAGTAAGTGTAATTTCCACCTGGTGGACTGGTGATTCTATCAATACCTTCCCAATCTGAGATGACAAAGCCCTGAAAAGTATTTTGTTCAAGATTACTGATATTGATAAAAACAGCATGACACGCGATGTGCATTTTCAAATTTTGGAATGGCAAGGATAATGAGAATTCACCCTGAAGCGAAGAGTGTTTTTTAGATAGCCAGTAACCAGGTCTTGATTTGCATGCATTTTGACTCCATTCCAACTCGAATATGATACCATAATTGTTGAGACACCTTTGTTGACGGCATCATAATAAGCAGGCATATGAATGCTAAATAGTCCATCACGGTTGATTATAGTATTGTTCTCATTAATGCCATTATGCGTTCCGCCATCACCAACAAAATGCTTTGCGCAGGCAACAACTTTCTCCCTGATCAATCAATAGTTGTCAGGATAGACTCTAACCATCAAAATAGATTGAAACCTTTTGTATATGTTTTGCGAGATAGCTAGGATACCACACATGTATATCACTTGAGATATCAGTAGCAATCAAAGCATGGTGTGAAGCATACGATGAAAGAGACTTTTCATTTAAATTTGGTTTGTTTTCTTGTCCTTCAAGTTTACTAGGATTTATTCAACCGTAAATTGTTTTAAAATCCTCAATCACAATTTAAACTTTGCATTCAGTCCCATGTCAAAAAAAATTTATTTCCACATCCTGCATGAAAAGTTTTATTTGCTTCAATTCCTTGCATGCAAACATCGTTACCTAATTGTCTTTCATTTTTTTAGATACAAAAAGTCCAAAATGAGGTATAATTTCTTCTAACTTTAGCACATTTAAACTAAATTAGAGTATATTTTCTCTCAAATTAAGCATGACTTTTTTCCTGCTTAATATAATTCCTCCTAAATTCAACACAACTTAAAAAGAATCTAGTATATTTTCCATCCAATTGAGCACCCTTTTAATAGAATCTAGTATATTTTTCATCCAATTTGATAGAAAATATATTAAATTCTAGTTTAATGTGCTCATTTAAGGAGGAATTATACCTCATTTTGAACTTTTTGTACCTAAAAGATATGAGAGATAATTAGATAAATTGGTGTCTATTATGTTTAGTTAGGGAATAAAAATAAAGTTATAAGGTTTTTTTGACATGGGGACTGTATGTAAAGTTTAAGTTGTAATGGGGGATTTTAAGACAATTTACCCTTTATTTAATTGTTTTGGCTTGCTTTGAAAATAAATAATTAAATATATGCATTATAAGTCATTTAAAAGCACAGAGGTATCAGTTGAGTTTGATTGGTCTGAATTTAAATTCATAGGTGGCTGGCATGGTCCCTTTTAGCCATTCGGTTAGCTACACAATTTCAGACAGATGCTGTCATGCTGAATGTGTTTGTGCCACAGCTAATGTCATGGTCGTCGAACCTATATTACCTATGTTGCACACTTATGTGGATGTATCACTATGAAATACAAGCTTATATATTACATAAGCAATCAACTAAAAGAACAAAGGCTTCGGTGTATAAGGTGGCACAGCCGAAGAGATGACAGAAATGCCAGAAGCCACTGTAAATATTATGCATCTGATCGAGGGAACTGTGGAGTATAGGAAGAGAGCCCTTACTTTTCAGAAACATATGGAGCGCCCTTGCTGTAGTTAACAGGTAAATCTCCCTGTAAGCCAGGAATTATTTCTGTCATTTGCTGCACAATGTTGTGGTCTTCACTATAGCTTTCGTAGCATCGTCCCCATCTTGGATCTCTACAAACCTGCACAAAATCAAAGTGATCTAGTATGTGGTTTTAACTCAGTAATGCTTTGGTTGTATAAATTGCAAGTGTCAAAACTTGCAAAGAAAACTTGATGCATTCACTTACTGCTATACAAGGAGCAAAAACATACGGAATCCCTGTTGCCCTGACTTCAAGGGCAGTTGCAGCCCCAATCTTCTTCACCAGTGCAGCATCTCTGGTTAAATAAATCAGGTTGACACCATGACGTAGAAAAAAAAATGTTAAAGATTCTATAAAAGAATTCCTAATGTAAAGAAGAGCTAGAAGTTCAACACAGGAAAGATTCATCTGACAGAGCTGTGAAATGAGTTTGAACTTGCCTAGTAGCTCCAAGACCAATATTGTGAGGGAATATTGTTGCATTATAGACATTATTATGTCCATGAACAGCATCAATCCCATATATCATTGGAATCCCCAGCCTAGTCGACAGAGAGCCCTTCTGAAAGTCATTCACCATATTCACCCAGTCCACAGCGCTGGCTTGAGGACGAGGCACGCTCCCCCCACCACTCAACACGCTACCTGGTGCACATAAACAGCCTTTTGCATCCAAGCCATATGATTGTCAAGGCAACTGTCTTACCTATGAAGTAGTCATTCATGACTTGTGCAGATGCAACCTCGCGCTCGATCTGTGTCATCTGACCAATCTTTTCAGCAAGAGTCATTCGAAGCATTAGGTCCTTGATTCGAACATTAATTGGCTGTTTAGGATCCTTGTACTTCATGTAGTCTGCTTTTCCATGCGACGCACAGCACATCAAAAGAAGCACATGCACACAAATAATTTGACATGTTTTCATCTTCTGAAAGCGACAATCTTCCGTTTTCCCTGAAATCTAGTTCATAAATGGCACACTCACTGTCACAAGATTGCAGGAAAAGAAGAAGAGTGTCTGCCATGTTGATGAAAGATTGGACTAGAAGCTAAAGAAGATATCAGATATCAGTCTCAAGTAGTAAGAAGAGAAAGGCAAAAGAAGAGATCAAAGTTACCTAGTAAGATTAAAAATTCCAAGTCAACATCCTGTAGGTCTTAGAAAGGGATGGAAACGCCTAAATAAAAAATTTAGGAGACTACAAAACCAACTGAGAACAAGAACATAAAGGGATGAAAAATAAAGTTAGCGAAGGTTCCGTCTTTTTCTTTTCCTTTTCCCCTTTTCTGTTCTTGAACCGATGTAGCAAATGAGCTATGAATTTTTAAAAATAAAAATAAAAATCTAGGGAAACCTGCCAGAAACTGCTCGTGAGCATGTGTTGGGAACAAGAATGTCTTCAACATCAAGAAGACGAAATCGCATTTGCTAGATATCGTGAACCAAAGAAGAAAGCAACAGCATTGCTGAGATCCAAGAAAGACGAAAGAAGAACAAAGAACAAGACCGAAATGTACCATTAAAACTAAGAAACAAAGAGAAAATGATAAAAGAGGAATTCATACCTCGGGAGAGGATCGAGAGACGAAATAGCTCGACCCACTGTTCCACTCTCCACGAACCGCACCGCGCACAGAATGCGACATTGGGAAAGAAATGGGAATTTATAGGAGAATCGACAAATAAAGAACAGTATAAAAGTTTCCACCTGCGACAAATTTTCAAATTAGCCCTCGAATCGTGGACTGTCTCGCCAACCGACCTAATATTTTGGTAATCTTTTGTTTCAACCCTTGAAGTTCATTATTTTTACGAAAAGACCTAATATTTTTGTTTTTTGACATATACTCACCTGATATGTATTCCAGAAGCTAGGTGTGAGGAATGAAGCCTGGTCCGAGATCTTCTTTGAGTTTGCTTTCTCGAAAAGATCTTGAATCAAGCTTCATTCCAAACACCTGCTTCCACCTCTCGCTCTCCATCTTAATATCAGCAGTGGAAGCTCAGAAGAAGAAGAAGCTAAAGAATGGGAGATAGAGAAGTCAAGTACAACTATATATAGAGAGAAGAAAAGCATGCGTATGGAGACGACAGAGGAGTCAAATTAAAGGACATGGCCAAAATCAATTTAATTCAGACTCAATTCTCTTCCACTGTCATTTCCTTAGCTTTTACAGGCACTCGAGGAGCATATATATATATATTCAGCTAGACACTGTGTAGCAAGAAGATGTTTAATTATAATTGAAGGTGGATTGGGAGATTAATAAAGCAAAGTGAAAAAAAAAAGGAAAAGATTCACCGACCAAAATCTTGAAAAATTACTGCATCAACAAAATAGAATATTTTCATCATTCTCTTCCATCTTTCAAGGATGATGATAAATTGGGGATAAATAATCTGCTAGAACATTATGATTTAGTCAACCGTTGCACCCTCATTTCAATTTCCCTTGCAGTGGTAGCAAGGATTGGGCACTTCGTCTTTTTGAACTTTGACCGATCATTAATTTCTTGTTCTTGGTAAAATGAGTTGGTCTTCGTAGCTCCACATGGATGAAAAGGTTTACTGCTGTAAATTTTCGCACAGACATCAATCATGGCCAATCATTCAGTTCAGGTATGCATCAAAATCAGAGCTCAATATCTTCTTCACCAAGGTAAAGGAAAGTGAGAGGAAGGCTCCTTCGAGGTAGATATAATTTTTTAAAAAGATTGTGGTTTGTCTTGGTTTTGGAACAGGCCGAGGAGGCAGAAAACGCAAGTAGTCAAAAGAAAATGGCGCTGCCGGCGCCGTCAGAAAGCTCGAAGCCTAGAGATGGCCGGAGCGAGGGTACAGAGCAGGCCGTAGGTGACATGGTGGTGGGGCAGCTGACTCGAGAGCCGCCGGCAGCGTCGCTTGGTCTTGCATTAAAAAAAAAAAAAAATCAACGGTGATGCTGCGGGATCTAACGGGAAAGCCACAGGATCCAACGGTGGTGGGGATCCACAGTGGCATAGAAGCCGACAACCAACATTTCCTCCCGGCTTCCGGTCCCACCCTTATCTGCCTCGCGCTCGCTCTCTCTCTCCCCTCCCCTCCCCACCCTCCGACGACCAACCGGAGAGATTGCGATTCACTCGACCTCCTCCTCCTCCTCGTCGTGCTCCGCACCTGCCGGAATCGGTAGGAGGTCAGAAGCCCTAATCTCGAATCCGTCCTCCGACGCCCTCGTTCTCGCGTCGTGCTAATCCATTGCTCGAACTCGGTGCGGTCCCATGGGAACTCTTCCAAGCTCTTGTTTCCTCAACCCGAACCTTCGATTTCGCTCTTTTTTTCCCTTGGGAGGCGGCTTCAAGTGGAGAAATTCGGTTCCGGAGCGGAATCGTTCCGGAAAGCTGTGTTTCTTGTGCAAGAGGAGGTTGGGAGAGTGGAAATCTGGGAGGCGGTTTGATGGCGTAAGGTGCTTCTCGGTCAATGGGAGCGATGGAAGAGGGGAGGAGAAAAGGTCGGGTAATCAGTCAACTGAAGAAGCGGAGTCAATTGCTGTCGATGATGACCTGAACTCGGAGGCAAACAAGACGTCTAGGGTACATCTTTTTTCACGTCATTTTTTATTCCAATTAAGTTTCTTTCTGCTTTATTCCCCCAAATTGGCATTTTGTAAAGAACCTCAAGAAAAAAATCGTGTTTGTGCTTCAATGTGATTGAATGCCCACTTATCCTAAAAGTTTAAGTTATTGTTTGTATTCTTCAGTTTCAAGTTTTATTTTAATAAGTATGAATCTCACCCTCACAATTTAATTTTAACACTGCTTCTTTCCCAAGAGACGCAATGTGTATAAAACGTTCTCCATCTCCTCCAATTGCACATTGTTATACCACTTTTAGATGGAGAGCAAACTGCAGTAAGCGAGACACTTTGCCTTGGAAGCTCTTTATTTTTAGAATCAGATGTGAGATCAAATGAGTGAATCATAGTCATGTGTGTGTGTGTGTGTCAGTGACTATAAATATTATTATCTCAAAATATTAACCTTATGCTGATGTAAGTGATTATAATCTTCAATACTTATGAGAGGTTGGATCTAGGTGGCTACAAGATTTTGTATGGTGGGATTATTTTGATAATACTCACCATCTCTGCCATTCAAAAATTTGTGTGGCATTAGTGTCATGATTAGGTGGCTAGTGAATACAGATACATAAATTTAAGTTGGGGAGTTGGGGCAGTAGGGGCACATTCTGTTGTTCTCTTTCTTTCTTTCTTTTTTAAAATAAAAGATACTTGGATTATAATTTTGGGCAAAGTTGTCATATGGGATCAGAGTTAACAAGATAGATGAAGGCCAATCCTGAATAATCAAAAATTGAAAGATATGCATACATGAAATTGACCTATAACCTAATACCTTAAGCTTTTCAAAGGGGTGTTTATCCAAGTTTGGTTACTGGTTTACCTTGACTGTAAGTTCTACTTGACATAGATATAGTCTCCCTAGTGAAGTTAGCTGATCCTGATTCAAATTCAATTCGTTTTATTTGGAGGAGACATGGTGGGACTGTGTGGATGACTGCCTCTATCATCCAAGATCAAATAGCAGCTTCTTATTTCAAAAAGAGAGTGGTGGTTATGAGATTTGATGCCAAGACGTTGCACAGCCATAGTCAAACCTTTTGCTAGCTGGGTAGTAGGAACCTTGAGATGCCTGACTTACAGATCAGGATGAATGAGTTTGGACACTAGTATACTGTGTAATTGTTCTCACCAAGGATCAGTTAGCCTTCTGTTTAAGTTTGCATGTAATAGTGAACCAGCAGAGAACCTAATTCGGGGATGTCCAAGTTTCATTTTAATTATCATGCCCACGAGCTTCACTTGAACTTCAATTTAATCACCTGAAAGTGGATGTAGTTCTATGGCATCATGTTAATTTACTCTCTTATCTAGTTAAAAAAATAACTTGAGGAAGCAATATAATAGAAACATGCAGAAATCATCTGTACCATGTCTGTATTCTTTCTAATAATTGGGGCTCACTGTTCTTAGATAGTAACCAAGAAATGGCTAGAAGGTAAAAATTCTTTGTTTTTGGAGCTATAGTTCCTGTTTTTATTTTGTTCTTTGTAATTCTTGAGATAACTTACACAGGAATTCTCAAACAGGTATTTGATTTCAGATATCTGTCTTCTACCCAAGTTGGCATATATGATAGCATTATTTTTTTCTTGGATTTTGTCTATATTTATTGCCCTAGTATTGTTTTTTCCTTGTAGACACCTGGGATATCCTCAGAGGGACCAGTTTATAGTAGCTTTCAAGTTGATTCTTACAAGCTGTTGGAACTCCTTGGACCTGAGAAGGTGGATCCATCTGATGTAAAGCTCATTAAGGAAAAACTTTTTGGATACTCAACTTTTTGGGTGACCAGAGAGGAACCTTTTGGTGATCTTGGGGAAGGTATCCTCTTTCTGGGGAATTTGCGGGGTAAAAGGGAAGATGTCTTTGCCAAACTTCAGAGGCAGCTCCAAGAAGTTGCTGGAGTCAAGTATAATCTATTTATGGTAGAGGAACCTGAATCCGAAGGACCTGACCCACGTGGTGGTCCACGTGTAAGTTTTGGCTTGCTGAGGAAAGAAGTTTCTGAGCCTGGACCCACAACATTATGGCAATATGTTATTGCTCTCCTTCTCTTTGTCTTAACCATAGGCTCCTGTGTGGAGCTGGGAATTGCATCTCAGGTACATTTATTCTTGACATTTCTAGTCATAGTTGTGAATATATTTAGATGGTGCTAAAGCATTAATATTTATAAATACCAGATAAATACTCTTCCACCAGAGGTAGTCAAATACTTTACAGATCCAAATGCTACAGAACCACCTGATATGCAGAAACTATTCCCTTTTGTGGAATCTGCTTTACCACTAGCTTATGGTGTCCTTGGTGTTCAGCTGTTTCATGTAAGTCCAATTCAGTGTATAAAATAAATTATAGTTTATTGTATTTCTTCCTGTTTTACTGTTATCTTTTCTTTTATGAAAATCATTTGCCACTATTGATAATTGTCTGTCAGCATCTCCTGAAATTCCTTGAGTATCATAACCAATAGTTGTAGATATTGTACACACTTATACTTGCAATGTAATTAATGCTGCTGATATCATTTCAGTTTCACCCTTCTTCAGCACTCTTTTCAAAAAGAAAATCTCCATTGTTTTTTTTAATACAAAATGCTTCTTCTAGTTGAAATTTAGATCACGATAAACCATTTCTGCATTGTCAAGTTAGAAAATGATGACTGCAAAAACTGCCTGGTGTTCTTTGGAACCAGCGTTCATGGAAAGCTTAAAGGGAAGACTAGCTTCTCATGCTGTCTTTTAGAATTGAATTTCATGTTTTGTACGTCTTCTAACTAATATAGAAGCTAAATCTGCAATATCTTTTATATAGGATAATGAGATGTGTTTATGTTATCTTTGCAGGAGGTTGGACATTTTTTAGCAGCGTTCCCAAAGAAAGTGAAATTGAGTATCCCTTTCTTTATCCCAAACATTAGCCTTGGAAATTTTGGTGCTATAACTCAGGTTGGCGTTTGCATCAACTTCCATCAGGAATTTCAATAAAGTTATGAACCTTATTGTTAAATTCGGTACTACTATCTTTGTCAATTTGTTGCTTGACTATATACCAGTTTGCTTATTGTTATTTTTTTGAAAAAAAAAAATATTATTAATTGTCTAGGTGATTCTTACATGACCATGGTTGTCATTAAAGAGCATCAGATACTCGAGATGATAATCATGTGTTGTTATTCATTACTGAAACTAGCGGCATAGCCCTTTACTTTTTAGCCAATTACTGACACACTGAATTGTATTTTTGCAAAAACTGTTTCAAGTTCTTAGGTAACCATAAATTGCTTTGAATGGATGCAACACCTCATCATTGTATTGCCTGTCAAAAGCAATCGCATAGGATTTTGTATATTAACATGCCAAGATTTTCTACTTTTCTTCATTCATTCGGTAGTATGTTTAGACTAAACCTTGAGTCAAAATTTCCTTTGTTGCCATACATTTCCTCTATTGCTCATGTTTTGGTATTAACTCCTGCAGTTCAAATCTATTCTTCCTGATCGAAAGACCAAGGTTGATGTCTCAATGGCTGGCCCATTGGCTGGCGCTGCGCTTTCCTTTTCAATGTTTTTTGTTGGCTTGTTGTTATCCTCAAATCCAGCTGCAGCAGGAGATCTTGTACAGGTCCCTAGCATGCTATTTCAGGGCTCACTGCTTCTTGGACTCATCAGCAGAGCTACACTTGGCTATACGTATGCTATTCCATTTATATTATGATGAAACATTGAAATATAAATCTATTATTCAATTGTTTATTTGATCAAAAAAGAATGCAGCATTGTCTATATTTCTTAAATTTATAGCACCCCCGGTGTTTGCCACATCTAACACATATGCTTTTTCAAAAAAATTTAATTGGTAACCTCAAATTGCTTGCTACCTTTTCTGCTGTATACTGCTCTAGCTGATCAATGTTATTCACTGTTCAAAACTTTGTTGGTAGTTTTTAGTTTCTTTTGCACATCTGTATGGTCATGTCAGTACTGAATTAAAGGTGTCGCTAGGCCTGAACAGGCTAAGACTACTTATGTACAAAAGAGATTTTAGGAGGTTCCTATATGTGACCATGTAGTGATGTTTGTCTATATAGTTGGCTGCCTAATTTGGCCACTTGCATCGTCAAGTTCAAAAATGGTTAACTTGCAACTGTGTCTGTAGTTGTCCATAACTTCAAAATAATTGTCCAGTGTAGCTGTATCGTGATTTTACGTACTTCAAAAAAAATCCAAAAATGTAGGTTATCGAAGTGATACTGGAATGTTTCATTTCTGAGGTTTGAGAATCTTCGCAATACTGAGATTGTAACAGCCATTTGATTTTTCCCCCCTCTGTGGTGTGTTATTGCAGTGCCACCATACAAGCATTTTTACACAAATTGAAATGGTACTTATCTATAATATTTTCTTGTCTTGCTATGATTATGTTTACTGATGCATAGCTTGTATAAGTTCGCAGTGCTATGCATGCTGCAAATGTCTCAGTCCACCCCCTTGTAATTGCCGGCTGGTGAAGCGCCATCTCTCATTTCCATTTCATCGTGCATATATGTGCATTCTAAAATGCTAATTTCTGGTTTTATTTATTTAACTGCAGGTGTGGTTTGACCACCTCAGCATTTAATATGCTTCCTGTGGGGTGCCTTGATGGAGGAAGGGCAGTACAGGTACCGTTTTCATCTTTAGGCTAAGCAGCACATTGACTTGAAATATGAAACCATCTACGCACACCCGAGAAAGCCTGTTATAATTTATATATATTCAGTACATGTTAATATTCTTTTGCCGAGTTTTGAGTCAATGAATTATGGACAGATTTAAAAGTCCCTTTTAAAAATATTCATCTTCTTTCTTTATTCTATATAGGAA
>JBBMJZ010413094.1:861887-885306 GCA_037833815.1 Zingiber zerumbet
TTTAATTTATTCCGATAGAAAATATGCAACTAACCAAACATTATTTTTCGGAATGATATCCATGCTCATACCCATTCTCATTCCACACTACAATGATTCCCATTCCGATTCCCATTCCTAGGAATGAACCAAACGCCCCCTCAATTCTTTGAACGCGTTCAAGCAACGTAGGGTGGGCCAGCCACCCACCCCAGGTGTTTTTTTTTTAATTTTTATTTATTAAAAAAATTAAATTTTAAAATTAATAATGGAAAATTTTATTTTATTTAATAAATATATTTAAAAAAATTATTTTTTTGAAAAATAGTAAAATTATTTTTTAAAAGTAAGATTAATAATAATAATAATAATATTTTAAATATTTTAAAATATATTTATTTAATATGGTATAATTTTAAGATAATTGAGTGGACGGTGGGATCCATGAATAATGAGTATTAACGTTAAAAAGAATGTGAGTGAAAGAGATAGGTTATTACAATGAGTATGTGGCAGCGGATCTAATGCGTTTGATGAGATAATAGGTATTATAATATGGATGCTCTAATAGCTTAAAAAGTTCTGAAAGAGGATATTGGTTTGTATCTTTTGGATCAGTTTGTAATGCTCAAACAACAGATGGCGAAAAGTTTGATTTTTGCTGTCACCGAAAATTCTAATTAAATCATGCATAGTGGTTTGGGTCATGCATTCAGAAGCCAAAACTCAGCCTTCATATTTTATGTTGGCCTAAAAGTGCAGCTAATGACATAGTTAGGTATATAATTAATTACGAGTTCTTTGCTTGGCACTAAATTCGTTTGACATAGAAATAAAAATTATCACAGTTAAATAGTATTACTTAAATACATCATCAGGCACAAAGAACCATTTTTGATTGCATTCGAGCTCCAATGCTCCATAAGTATATCTTTTAAAAGTGACTGCTAAAACAAAAGTTAATTATTATCAGAAGTACCAGTGACATGACAATCAGAGTCCCGATACTGAAATACAACTAAAATGCCAGAAAGAAAACAAAGCCTCTATTTAGACATCAATGGAATCTCCAAAACAATCCAGAACCCAGATATATTCACAATAAGATATGATTGATGAAAGGTTTGGAAGATTGAGAGGTAATAAATAGGGACGCCAAAAGAATAGTATGCACAAATTTAGGCTGCCAGTTAAAGTTAATTGACTAGAATCATCTTCTCTCCCGCAGCTTTAGCTTTAGCTTCTAGTTGTCTCCATGCAAGCTCTCGTTGCTCTTTCAAGGCGTTGGCCTTTGCTTCTTCCTCAATGTACTTCTCTTGGCACTGTGCAAAGAGATTGCCGTCCATGTCTTCGAACATCTTTCGCACATTTGCTGTGAGGCCGTTGATCACTTGGTTCCAGTGGCTCTTCAGGTTCTTCTCCAGCGATTCAAATATTATGGGCAATATGACACTGCGGTTTTGGGCGATCAAGTTCACGATATGATCGTTATTCCAGAAATACAAAGCCCGTTCAGCAACCTGTCAGCCATGTGTTATCGTTAGTCCATGTAGAAAATGAGCTGCTAATCAATGTCAACAGTGAGCACAATTTGGCCGCCATTGGTGCTGGTGCTAGAAGCCATATCAGTAAAGTGGTTAGAATTTAATCCAATTTGAATTGGTACCTCATACTTTAATCTCCAATTGATCTAACTTGTTTAACCATAGAATCTATTATTTAGTGACGATTACAACTTTCTTGTGTCTAATATCATCATGCGCTTTTGTAGCAAAACCTCACTCAGTAACCTGAAGACATAGTTTTGTAAATGTATCTTCGCCAACTACAATTGACAACTGATGACTAGGGGAAAATATGAATTGGGAGCTAAAGTTCCTATGGAACACATAGGCTGCAACCTCACAGGTGGTATCTAAATCATTCACAAATCTAGTTTGAATGTTTGTGCTTCAAGAAACAAATCATTCGTCTGGAAGTGAGTAATTACCATTACCAAAAGTTAAAACACCATTCTCAATGGGGTTGATAGCAAAGTGAAATTTTTTCAATGTTTCCAGTTCCATACCTGGAAGTGAGAGCTGTTGAGGCAGCGTGAGATCCTCTTGAACAATGGAACCATGATCCTCTGGAACTCTGTGGGTTGTGTTGCCTCCAACACCTCCTCCAACTGGCCCAGAAACAGAACCTCCTTCTGGCAGTTGGTCACTGGCCAGAACTTCAACAAACCTCGAATCACGGTGTCTGCGAGCTTGTAGTCCTTCTCCACGAACTGGGTGGTGCAGTAGGCCAGCTGCTGGTGGTAAACGCCCACCGCCTTCGTCTTGTGCAGCGGGATGAGCGCCCGCACCAGGAACAACTTGTGCTCCTCTTTCATGGGCATGGCGAAGCCATTGATGATGCTCCCAAGAATCTCCAGAAGCTCTCCTATGCCGTTGTGCCTCTCCGTCTCGAAGATGAACCGGTAGAAGACGTTGCTTATAGCCTTGCGGATGAAGGGGCGGTGGACCATGAACTTGCCGTAGATGCGGTGGAGGATGGTCTTGAGGTACTCGCGCTCGCGGGGGTCCTCGGAGTCGAAGAGGTCGAGAAGCCGGAGCACGAAGGAGTGGTTGATGAAGCGCTTGGCGATCTTGGTGTCGGTGTCAGTAGAGATGACGTAGCGGAGGAGGAGCTCGTAGGCGAGCTGGAGATGCGGCCAGGCGGGATCGAGGAAGACATTCTCCTCCTCCGGATCGGCGGAGGCATCGCCGCCAGTGTTCTCGTGGGCGGCCGGGGGGAGGCATCGGAAGATGTTGGCGCCGACGGTGCGGACGAGCTCCTCCTGGACTTGCTCGGAGAGGCGCCCGGAGCCTGACTGGACAAAGTCGACGAGCTCCTGGAACGCCCGTCGCTTCGTCTCCCGCTCGCGGGCGCAGCGGAGGGAGAGGGTGTCGGAGAAGTCGAAGACCACGGCGCAAAGCTGGAGCTTGCGGAGGAAGAGGGCTTGCCGCTCCCCGACGGCGACCTCGCCGAACGGCGGGAGAACCTCGATATTCGGGCTGGCCGGGGCTGCAGCAGGGGATGGGGATGGCGATGGAGGAGCTGGTGAGGCGGCGGTGGCCCGAGAGGCGTGATTGACGGTCACCGCAGGGGGCTCCTCCACTTCAGGCTTAGGGGGCTTCCGGCCGCCAAACTTCATAAACCGATTCAACATCTTCTCCTCCGCCGCTGCCTCAGCTTCCGCGTCGTCCCCTTGGAAAATCTAGCCCAAATTGGAAATCGCCACCGCCGGCGACGACGTCGACAACAACGATGACGGAAGGCTTACAGATCAATTAGACGTAGAATCCCAAAACAAGGATGAATTTAACAAATTGGAGAAGAGAATTGGTGGATAATTCATCAATCGATCGCATTCGGGTGAAGAACGAAGCCAATCTAATTGGAGAGGAGGAGGAGGAGGAGGAGGAGGAGGAGGAGAGGAGAGCGATTCGGCAAATGAATTGAGGACGATGGGAAAGGAAACGAGAGAAGAAGAGAGAGAATAGGAGTGGATAAATTTGTTCAATTATTTTTCCTCCTTTTTCTCGATAAAACTATTTATAGCATCTTGCTCTGTTTTTCTGTTTTGTATACGAAATACTTGTACCATAGATTTATTGAAAAAAACAGGAATATAAATTAAATCCATCTTTCATCTGTATCTATACGTAACTAACTCTCTTCTCTTCTCTATTTTAATGGCATGAAAATTTCTATCCATCAATATCAAAGTGGTACTGATACAATATCAATATTAATTCTTAAGTATCAGCACCAGAGACCAAGGTGGTGCCAACATCATCCATCTTGGTGTTTAGATTCTATAAATCAGTACCATCTTTGTGCTCATTTTTATAAACCAACATTAAAGTGGAGGGTACTAATTTGGTGATGCTAACATCACCTTAGTATGATTTTTATTTTTTATAAATCAACACTACCTTGCACTGTAGGAGATTTCCCTCCATTGAGAAACGAATTTATGAATGTTAGCTATCTGGATGAGTCTCCATTAGCACTTTCCAATTTATTCTAGTCGCGGGTTGAAAATATATGTGGAGTCAGGTCAATCATCTTTAGAAATAATATGGTCAAAGAACTAGCTACTGATTACTGATCTTGCACAATTATGGGTGACAACATATGTGGATGATCTGACATGACCAACACTTATTTTTTTAAAAAAAATTTTCCTCTTATCTACCTGCAAAGTTTTTCTCTTTCCTGCATGCAAGTCTCTGTTCCACATGCAAGGTGGTGTTGGTTTTAAAGATTAGCACAAACAATGATTTGAAACCAGCATCAGTCAGTATCACGTTGGTCTTTAAAGACCGACACTAACACTGGTTTGAAATCAGTCAATATTATGTTAGTGTTGGTCTTTAAAAACCATCACCAACGCTGGTTTCAAGACCAGTACTAACGTCGGTGCTAGTCTTGAACGTTGATGCTGGTCTTGAATTGGTGATGGTCTTCAAGACCAACACCAAGGTGAAGACCAACACCCTTGGCGATGATCATCAAGACTAGCACCAAATACCATCATCCTTGGTGCTGGTCTTGAAATATTAGCACCAACGTTTAAGACCAGCTTCAACGTTGATACTGGTCTTGAAAGACTAGTACAAATATAGAGCTGGCAGTGTTGGTGTTGGTCTTTAAAGATCAACACCAACGTAGATTTCAAACTAGTACTAGCCATCACCAAGTTGGTGCTGGTTTTTAAAGACTAACGTTGGTGCTGGTGTTAAAAGACCAACACCAAAGCCCTTAGTGCTAGTTTTGAAAGACCAACACTAGTTTGGAAAGACCAACACTAACGTTGGTGTTGGTTTTGAAAGATCAACACCAAAGCTCTTGGTGCTGGTCTTGAAGACCAGCAATAAAGACCAGTACCTTGGTGCTGGTCTTGAAAGACCAGTGCTAACGTCGGTGCTGGTCTTGAACGTTAGTGCTGGTCTTTAAAGACCAACACCAAGATGCTAGTCTTGAAAGACCAATACCAATGTTAAAGACTGACACCAATGAAGACCAGCACCAATGCTGATGTTGGTCTTAAAGATCAGCATCAACGCTGATCTCAAACCAGCATCAACGTCGGTGCTAGTCTTGAACGTTGGTGCTGATATTTCAAGACAAATTCCAAGGATGATGGTCTTTAGTGTTGGTCTTGAAGACAAGCACCTTGTCTTTGGTGCTAGAGACCAGTACCAAGGGTCATGGTCTTCACCTGGGTGCTCGTCAAAATCAACATCAACATTTAAGACCAGCACTGATGTTGGTCTTAAAAGACTAGCACTAGCATTGTGATGGCTGGTGTTGGCTTGAAACCAGCATTGGTGCTGGTCTTTAAAGACCAACACCAATATGGTAATGACTGGTGCTGGTGTCAAACAAGCGTTGGTGCTGGTCTTTAAAGACTAGCACCACCTTGCATACCGGAGAAAAACTTGAATACATGAAAGAGAAAAGTATTGCATGTAGATGAGAGAGGAGAATATAAAAATGAGTGTTGGTCACATCAGATCATCCACGTATGTTGTCGTCCACGGTTGTGCAGGGTAAATTGTGCAGGGTATCATACATACATACATATCTTAGTTTTCTTTGTTTGGATCCTAAATACCAACACAAAAGGCCAGCGATCTTGTGCTTCGATCAAGGTATGCTTTGATTCGTCAAGAACTTGCTTGATTGATCAAACACATGTCTGATGGAACATGTGGTTTGCTAGGAAAAGTTCTATACTTGTACAAATTTTTGTATAGGGGAAATTGAAACAAATAGGAACTCCAGCGTCTTCATATATATATAGACGATGGAGTTCCGATCTATTTCAATTTCCCCTGTACAAAAATTGTATAAGTACAGAACTTTTCCTAGCAAACCACATGTTCCATCAAACATGTGTTTGATCAATCAAGCAAGTTCTTGACGGATCAAGCAAGTTCTTGACGGATCAAAGCACACCTTGATCGAAGCACAAGATCACTGGCCTCTTGTGTTTGTATTCAGAATCCATACAAAGAAAACTAAACTATTTACGTAGCGGAATTAAAGAATTAGTTGTACCTTTCCTTTGTAGCCAAAGACCTCTTGATCTTCTACTGTATTTCTCTCCTCTTCTTGGACGTCATGTGGGCGAAGATCTACCAAGACAAAAACCACCCTTCTTCTCTTCTTTATTTCCAATCCGTTGGCCACCAAAAGGAGACTCTAGGATGGACGTCTTCTCCTCTTCTTCCTCTCCTCAAAACCGTTGGCCCTAAGGTGGAGTTGGAAGAGAATTGTGCCGCCGACCCTAAGGTGGACAAGGAGAATCTTGTGTCGCCGACCCTAAGCAAGAGAGGAGAATTTTGTGTCGTCGACCCTAAGCAAGAGAGAAGTGGAAAACTTATGTTTAGGGGGTGCCACCTCCCCTTTTTATAACTCTTGCTGTCGGTTACAAAGAAAGAAAAAATAACATAATTCTGTTTAGAAAAAATCTCCTTTTTTAAACCGAATTCTGTTGGGGTGGATGCGAAGCTTTATATAAAGGCTATAACCCTAGAGGAGGAATTGGTTTATGCCTCCTGATGGGCTTGGGCTTCCTGTGTTCGGTCCGAACACCCAACTCAAGTCCATCAATAATAACTCATACAACTAAAGAGTTATTATTGAACTACCGCACCAATCCCATATTACAATATGGACTCTTTATCATGAGTGCGTTAATCTCCCTGTGTTTAAGATATCGTGTGTCCGTTAATTAAATGAGTTACTGACAACTCAATTAATTAACATCTGATTCCAATAGTAGTATCACTCAACTTTATTATCATGCCGGACTAAGTCTACCTGCAGGGTTTACATGATAATTTTTATGAGCTCTTCAAGGGGACATCATCAGCCTAAATAATTAGGACACAGATTCCTTCTATAATCAACAACACATCATATAAACAATATCATCTCCTAACTCATCGGGTCTATTGATTTAACGAATAAATTTCACTCATTGATAAGTTAAATAAATAAATACTAAGTATATGTGCTTATTATTATATAGGGATTAAGAGGACGCACATCCATAATAACAGAGGTTCTGTTCTTTTATATAATCAGTATAAATCGAACAACCTCAAACGGTCCTGCTCAATACATACATAGTGTACTAGTATAATTGTATAGTCAAGACAGACTAATACCAAATTACACTACAACTGTTTCAATGGTTTATCTCAATCCATCTTGGTTGTGAGCTACTATTTATAATTTATAAGAACACATAACATGATCTTCTGTGTGACACCACACACCATGTTATCTGCAATATCTATAATATAAATGGACAACTGTATTTAACATATAAACGCAGACATTCGACCAAAGTGAATCTCATTTCAAAATAAATGTTCATATAAAAAGCTAGGCTTATAGTATACATCCCAGCACTATCTACCTACGGGAGCATTCATGGTAGAGCGTTCTCCCATAGATAGTGACTAGTTAAATACCCTGACTGCCGATGAGACCATCCGTGGTAGAGCGTTCTCCCGCATTCAGTGATAGGGGAGCCTGATGGCTACCTTATCTTGTCCGCCCAAGGGACCATCCGTGGTAGAGTGTTCTCCCGTGGATAGTGACTGGTCATTTACGCTGATTATCCATGAGACCATCTGTGGTAAAGTGTTTCTCCTGCAGTCAGTATTTGTTATATGATTGTTATATGTCGGTCATATATTTATTCATGCAGGATGGATGTACTGTATGTACTCCCGATTGGTTGGTTTTACTTGGTTGAGTAGGTTAGTGAAGTGTCATATTATTGATTATACTTTTAGTTAGCTGGTGATTATGTTGGGACACCTACGTTGGTTAGTAAGTATTTTACTTGAGACTACATCCTTTGATCTCCTAACAGTATATTATTCATGCATTATTTTCTTCTACACATTTAGTTGTTGTAGTCACTGCCCCTTGCTTTTCCTTTGACTTTCAGGTTAGCATATAGAGGAGATGTTGTGTCGTTTAGAGGTCTTGGCTACTGGCCCCACTCGAGTTGGATTTCTATTTTAGTTGTTTGAGTTGTTTTATTCTTCTGTTCTACTGCCACTATTTATGTTTTCTTTACTTTGTCAAACCGATGAAGTTTTATTAAAATGGTATAACTGTTTTGTTTTGTTTAGTTTAATATGATCACATGTTGATGCATGCATACATGCATTGTTATTTGTCACTTGGTGTTATTATATTACATTCATGTTTTATATTCGCTTGAATTTGTTCGATATCGTATTTCCTATATTACCACTAGGGGGCACCGTCCGATTTGGCGGACAAGTATACCCTCGGGGTATGACACATATAGAATTTGAGGTCATTAATATAGTAACCAGGTATACCTTTATTTTACGGATGGGTCTTGATGTTATATTCATTATCGTATCATCTTGCACATTTGATATTCTATGGTCTTTCACCTATAAAAATAGTTATGATACAACTTAGGATATTTCTTAATACACATGAACTAAAAAATTTCACAAATTCTTTAACTTACATATATTTGAAACTATAATACAAATTTAGTCTCTAACTTTGAAGCTACCTCACTTGTACCAATTGATAGATTTTGTAGATATAGTTGTTGTTCGTACAAGCTGGGAAATAAGATAATTATATAAAAATTAGGATATCAAGTAAAATAATTAAACGGAGGATAAATGTTTGATTAGAGAAATCAATACTTTATGTATGATTTGACCACTTTACAATTTAAGAGTATGTATGTTCTTGCAGCATTGTATTTTTCTTAGGTTAACCATCTAGAAAGCGATGCACTCATTGGCTTACCATAAACTTAAAAATAGAAAGCATTGATAAGTCTATCGCCTGAGAAGCATCATCCGAATTTTTAGGATACTTGTGATGTCTTGTTTGCATAGTATCAACAAAATAATAGGACCAGAAAGAAAATACTTCTTCAACCAGATAAGTATTGCATGTTGGCCACTCAACTCTTGTTTTGGTTCTAACATTATTCTTGAATATGATGAGAACTATGTAACTCAATCACTTAACATGTTTAATACTTGTATTATTAAAATCAAGATGTCAACTATCTAAAGCATAAATTTACACAAGCATAACAATCACCATAAGGCATAACAATCACCATAAAACATATATGTACTATTAACCTATAAATCTCCATCAAGATGTCAACTATTTAATATAGCATATATGTACTGTTTAAGAAATTATACTTGAAGAGAATAGTCTAACTGGAAAAAAAGCAGCAGATGTACTATACTAAAAAATAAAAAATAGATAAAATTAAACAGAAACAATCACAATAAAAATTAGTTAGAAATTTAGTAAAATCTTGAGGTTCATACAAGATCCCAATCGCAAGCTAGTGGCTAGACATGTACCAGCCTCCAACTATAGCCAACAGGTGGTGGTCGGTAGCCGGCCACACTGCCAATAGGCGGCGGTCGGCACAGCGATCAACTGTGTGCCGGCGGGCTAGCGACTAGCACAACTGCTAGCCGCGTGTTGGCGGCATGCACAACCGCCAGCCCGCCGCCTGCTAGCGGCCGAAAAAAGGGAAGACAGAGAGGGAGGTTTGCTAGTGGCTGGAAAAAAGGAAAGAGGGAGAGGGAGCAAATGTACCGGCGGGGAGGAGGAGAAGGTGAAGATTGAAGGAGCGCACGTGAGAAAAATGGTTCACATGCCCTAATTTTAGCTATTTTACTGATGAAAATTCATTTCTGCCTATAATCCATTTTGATTTTACCAACGGAAATGGATTTCCGTCAATAATCCAGTTCTGATTTTACCGATGAAAATAGATTTCCATCGATGATTTCCGACGGAAATGGAATTTCATCGGTAATTTCCATTAAAAAATGGTCTAATTTTTTTTACCAACGAAAATAATTATTTTTGTAAACTTCACATTTACCGACACCCACTTTTGAACTCGGTTAGCGACGCCCTTCTTCCTTCGGGTTACCGCCTCCACCGCGCCGGCTGCGCGACGGGTAAAAAGACCACCTCCCTCCATGTAGTCTACACACTTATCATTTCATCTTCTTTATCCTCTTCTAGCAGAAGCAGAGGCAGCTCTCCTTCTATTCTTCGGGACGTACTGTCGCGGGCGTGAAGCTCGGATTACTCGACTAGGCTGCAGTTCAAGGCACTGGAACTCTGCTTCGTGGTGGCGCTCGATCGACTTACCATCGACGAGTAGGCAAGCAGCGGAGCTGAGCGATGAGCCACCTGTGCCAAACTCGCTGATGGTGGTGATCAAGTGGTCACAGGCTAACCAGCGGGAGATTCTAGATTCGTTCCACCTGTACCACTAGTAGTAACAGAGCGTCGCCGCCTCGTCTGGGTGCGCCTCGTCGTTCTCCTCTGGGGTGAAGGTGGAGCTTCAGCAGCTAGTGCTCATGATCTTGGATGATCTCGTTGTCAGCCGAGTCTTCTATGATGCAAGTTTCCACAGCATGTCAAGCTCGCCATCCTCTGCTCTCCATTGCCCATCTTCCACTTCCCCATGCTTTTGCCCTCCTCTGTTTTTATATAATTTCTCCGTCGGGATGGGAGGGTAGATATGAGGAGAAATTTGGTAAAGTAAGAAAGAGAATTAGCGACCGAATTAAAATTTAGTCGTTAGCAACAGAAAAAAAAAAAAGTATTTCGTTACTAATTTAATATTAGAATTAAATTTCATCGCTATATTAATGATAGAATATATTTTTTATTATTAAATTAGTGATGAAATTAATTTCCGGTGTTAATTAGTGATCGAAAATTAACTTAGTTGTTAATTTAGCGATAAAAAATAATTTCATTGTTAATTCATCATTATTTATAGATATTGGTGTAATGGTAGATGATCATCATTATTTATAGATATTGGTGTAATGGTAGATGATCAATTGATTGTTTTGACTAATAGTCATTTGATAAGTCAACTATTTCAAAATTTTATTATTTTAGTTTTCAATCGAATTAATTGATTCAGCCTATTCGATTTTTGTAGAAAAATTTAATTCGTCCTGATCCTCTAAAACTAATAAAGATAGAGCACTGGATAGGTGAAGATGTTGTTGACTGAGTGAAGACTTGTGAACTGGGGAGAAGAGGTTTGATGTGCGTCGATTATATACATTTATTTAGCATGTTTTGGTGCACATTCACATACTTACGCATACTTTATCTATGCACTTTTATACTCCTTGTCTTACTTTCAACATAATTATTCTCTGTTCGGAGATATGCTCTTTGTGCATTTTTTGTTGACAGGAGTCAAATGTGGAGAGAAAGCGATGTTCGTAGTCAATCCAGATAGCAACCAAAGGGAAACAACACTGGTCATGTGATCCACATGGCCATATCAAAGAAGCAAGGAGAAAAATGACTCTGGCCGTGTGGTGCACACTGCCCGTGTGATGCACACTGCCCGTGTCACTTCACTAGAGGGGGAGCAAGGCATGGCTATGTGGCATCCATACAACCGTGTCACCCTAGCAGCATATCGAGAGCATAACCATGTAGATCTACATGACCGTGCAATATCTTCAGAGAACAAGAAAGCTTTGGCCGTGTGGTCCACCTGGCCGTGCAGAATTTCCAAAGGCCAAGAATGACCAGGCTGTATAAGCCACACAACCGTGTAGGCTATCTAGAGACAAAGCAGAACACGACCATGTGACCTCCACACAGTCGTGTCACCCTGGCCGAGTGCAGAATGGAGGAGGTCGTGTGAGAGTCACACGGTTGTGTCATGGGCCGTGTGGTGCCCGTGCCCTGACTCTATAAAAGGGGGTTTCTTCCCCTTTCTTGGGAGAAGGCTCTCCCTTTGGAGAGACCCAACTTGGTGTTATTCTCCATCATCTCCAGCCTTGATCTGGTAATCTAAGGCCGTCTCTTTCTCTACATCGACTCCGAAAGCTCAAGATTGGTTCCGAAGATCACTCATCGTCATTGGATAAACATTTCTCTTCTCTTCTCTTAGATTTGGGCTTAGAATGCTTTTAATCTTTATGTCTTCGAATATTATTTCTTGTGTCGTGGAGTAGATCTATTGTTCTGGGATTAAGGGAGTAATTATGATGTGATTCGATGTAAGAACTCATGGATATGCTAATACCCTATCTCGATGATGTTAGCATATTTTGTATCTATTTGATCTTGTGTAGATTCATGTGTGTGTACTTAAGTACCATGTTTGATTGAATGTTTGTGATATTTGTGGATCTCGTAGAGGGATACCCAAGATCGTATGACTAAGGGACGCTAGTGACAGGCAGTCCCGCTAACGGACGTCTAGGGTGTCATTTTAAAAGGTAAAGTAAGTTTCTACAAGAAGGTGGGATGGATGAATGCAATTATTATCTTCATCATTATGTACATTAAGCAGAGATGTGTTTTTGTGTTGTATGGCTGAGGGACAGGCAATCCTGCTAACGGACTTCATAGGAATCATATCTATATAGTGGCTAATGATGTGAATCAAAGTCCCTTTCCAGTTGTCTTCTGCAGGAGATAACCGACAACTTCCTATAAATGCATTTTAATTGAGGATATTGTCCCCTCGGGATGGACTAGTGGATAGTGCATGGGGTGTTGCCACAATAAGGTTTGGGGGTCAAATCCTGGTTAATAGTCAGGTTCCTACCCTCCCCTATGCACTAGTCATTGTCCGAGCTCGTAGCCCCCGTGATTTACCTCCTCCGTGTTGGCCTAGAGATGGGTTGGCGGAGGCACTGGGGGCGAGCGAATTGCCTTTTGCCACAATGTTAATTGAGGATATTAGTTGGTGAACCATCTTACATTGTTGAAATCACAACAAAACCGAACTCCTAGAACACCTGGAAAAACCAAAGTTCTCATTACTTTCTTATTTCTATTTCTAGTTTCTTGTTCAACACAACTTTTATCTGATTGATTGTTTAACTAATTCTTCATGAGACATCTCTAGTGCTTATAACCAGTGTCTTGGGATCGATATATTTTTATTACTGACAATAGAACCGTGCACTTGCAGTAACATAACAAGGCTCCCTCTTTCTCTCTGCGCACATGGGAATAAGCCAATAGAACGTTAAAGCGAGAACCAGGAAGGGGATCCCTGTGGTAGGCACTCCAACGCTCAAGTCAGTATAGTGGGCGAGGGGAAATTAGAGAAGATGAACAATAAATGTGTGCATGTAAGTGAGACTATTGTAAAAGTTTACATGGTCAACAGAGAGGACCCCTTTATATACTCCTCTCATAATCTCCGTAATCATGAGGTGGTAGAAAATGTCTGTTGTTAGAAGTAGTTGAGTAAAGGAAGATGTACAATCTAGGAGATGTACAATCACCATCCGAGAAATCATCTGTTACTAGCATGTGAACTTCTTTTGTAACTTAAGCCATTAATGATGCGATTAAGAGAATATGTTGTCCCCATGTGTCGAAAGATGGAAAGTATATAGTCAGCTTTGAAGAAGGTTTTACTGAATGCACACATTATAATAGAGGAATAGTTTCTGATAGATGGTTGTTACACTTTGATAGATTATTGTGATTCTCTAACAAAATTGTCCCATGAATATATCTCAGCCGGATATTTAGTCGACCGAATATATATTATAGTGGCAGATTGATACATAAGCAGGATTCTGAGTCCTGTAAGGAGGTTTG
Organism: Zingiber zerumbet; assembly: GCA_037833815.1. NCBI lineage: Eukaryota > Viridiplantae > Streptophyta > Magnoliopsida > Zingiberales > Zingiberaceae > Zingiber > Zingiber zerumbet. Next base: position 875,571 of record JBBMJZ010413094.1, read on the forward strand.
GACTATTGGTTGCCCGACTATATATTGTGTGATGCTGGGGATCTAATATTGAAGTAATAGATAGCCAAGTTCCCTAGGCCTGGCTAATTCTATGAATGACCGGCTATATGCCGAGATACTTGTCTCTAGTAGATGGGGAACTGAGTCCTGCGAGATTTGATCGATACTATTATCTGGTTAGATACATAATGAGAGTTTCTTGGTCTATCTTGCGTACATATAGGAGATAGGAATGCTGACCTGTATAAACTTGACCGACATTATGACTGACCAACTATTATGAAGGAGGGCTAGCACAAAGTGAAAACCCCATAAATTCGGTCGGGTGTTGAGTCGACCAGCTATATGCTGAGAATCACACTATAGTAGTGGGGGTCCTATATCCTATATGTTCGACCGGAGCATTAAGGTCGGTCGGATTTGCTCTGTATATCTTGGCGATGAGTGAAACTACAGTCCTTGCAATTTGACCAGCTGTTGGGCCAACCGATCATATGTTGAGAGCTGTTCTCTGGGAATGAGAAGATAGGCCCCTTGAATCTAGTCGAATATAATTCAAGTAGGGTTTATGGCAAAGTGACCATCTATTAAGCCCAATCGGTTATTGGTTGGTCGGATATATACTAGGTGTTTTACCACGAGTGAATCATTAGGTCCCTTGACTCTGACTGACCCTTTGTCCGGTCTTCCTTGTACTGGAGGTCATAGCAAGGGAGGAGGTGTGAAGTCCTATAGAGAATGACACGTCGGATGCCACGTCCCATTGACTTTGACTGTCACCTCCCCTTAACTTCGACTGTCATGTCACCTCTGGATCCACTCGTAACATTCCATATCACTTGCCTCCCCTTCAATTTTAGTTGAAGGAGACTTATAGTCGACTGACTATACCCTAATCTCATTTTCACCCAATCGCCCTATTTATTGGTCCGACCAGATAGGCTTGCTTCTGCTCGCCCGTTAGAGCTATAAATTATATTTCTTAGAAAAACGCATGTCATATGCTTAGTATGCTAAGTAGTGTGCCAATGATACGCGGAAATGTATTTTTCAGCATAATGATTCAACTGTCTCATCCATCATAATTGTCCATTTATAAGCAAGCGTCACGTGTTCCAATACCTCATTCTTCAAAGCGATAGCTAACGCAAGACTTTTCATATGGACCAACGACGCTCCCTAATTTGTAATCCAACGACCCCCAATAATCAAGTTCTTTTGATCGTATAGCTAAGATTGGCAAGTATCTCATGGCTTCTATTTAAAAACCCTAAGTGATGTGGAAACTAATCACTTGCACTATGTCTTCTGCGACCTTCTCCTCCGGCGATTTCTGTCGACAAGCTCTCCTTTCTTGCGATTTGTGCTAGTAAGTTATCCATTCACCCTTCCTTTGCTTTTCCTTCATCCATCCATGGCCCAAGAATCTTTTTCTCTTTGGTATATCTTTACTTGTTCTGATTTTGATAATTGTTATCGAGAAGTGCTTCGTCTTTCTTTTAAAATCCCCAAAAACTATTTTATTTTCATTATGTGACCCCAAGATCATCCCCATCATCCTCCTCCTGGCCATATAACTTTCTTTAAAGACTAAATTCAAGTAGGCTTGCATTTTTTGGTTCCCCATTTTTTGTCTGAGATAAGTCACTACTTCAACATCCCTCTCCATAGTTTGTATCGAACACCTTCCATATTATGTGTGGGATGCTCATTTTGTTCCACCTATATGACATTCCACTAACTCCCCTCAACTTTCATTATTTTTTTTACCACACAAAATCATAGCCAAGGGTTTTTTTTCTTCTAATCTCATCCTAAGGTAATGTTATTTAAGGACCTGACTTCTTCGAATAAGGAATGGAGATCTCGTTTCTGTTTCATTCAAATACTTGAGTTTTTGTCTTGGCCGACGAATGGAGGTCCAAGCTCCGCCCTATTCCTAACATCGGGAAGCTAGTCGGCTTGCAATTCAAGGCCCTAAAGTTGCTATGCGAGGGCCTTCTTTACTTGTTCGGATTGATCCGCGTCCGAGCGTCGCTTCCTTGTTCTGTTAGTAAGCCTTAACAACTTAGCCATTATGTTATCACTAACTAAGGTTTTTCTTATTTTATGCAGTAGATGCTTTTTTTGAGGCCCTGACCTCCAAGCGTATCCAACTAGAAGATGAAGAATTTGTTCGGTAAGAGAAAATGCTTTTGGCCAAGCAAGCTCAACATCAAGCTGCCCCTTCTAGCGAGGCGTCTAGAAACCGAGCGGTTGAATCCCGCAAAGTGATCGCACTAGAGGAGGAACCCTCTAACCCTTTGTTAGTCCCTGAATACTCTCCTTCCTCTAGAGCTGAGGTGCCTTTGAAGAGGAGGCACAAGAGACGCTGACTCTTCTCTTTGACCCAAGTTACTAAGGGGCGAGCATCTCCCATCAGCTCGCTCTCCCCACATCTTACACCAGTTCGGGAGGAAACTCCGGTCCAATTGTCTGAGCGGACTATGCCCACTCTTCCCTCCATCAGTCCAACCCGAGAGGAGGCCACATCGCAGTCGGGTGGCTCTCCGGTGATTGCTTTACGTGTGTCCCCCTGTGCTTTTTCTATTGCTCCTCTCACTGAGGCTTCACCGGCTGTAGCTTCCATCATGGCAATAGATTCTCTGTCAGCTCCTCAACCAATCCTGGGAGATGGCCATGAGTCGACTGGATGAACACACGCTAATGGAGGCGACAGATGAGTATGCGTACGATTTCACCATTGTATGTTTTAACTTTATTATTTTCTTTCATTCCGAACACTTCTGATGATATTAGTTCTGTAGCAATGGGTAATTGGGATGGACATGGCACAAAAATTGGCAACTTTAGGCTGGGAGAACTTGGATTTGAAGGAGCACCTATCAGAGGTTGGCTCGATGTACGCTCCCGTTTGTTCACTACAAGAATACCGAGCTCAACTCGAATACCTGGGTGAGTAATAAAGCTAACTATAGGAAGCTCAGATGTTGATGAAGACTGTGGCGAAGTGGGTGAAAAAGTTAGAGCATGCCCTGAAAATTGCTGAGGATAGGCTGCAGTCTGAGACAGTTCGACGGACCAAAGTGGTGGAGGATCTAGATGAAAAGATCATCGAAGTTCAAAGCCTATCTACTTAGTTGGTCGAACTTAAGGCTACTCATTCTTTGGAGATAGCTACTAAGAAAGCCAAGCTATTGGCCAAAATTCAGCTAATATCCGAGTAGCAGTAAAACCTGGACACTCAAAGAGTCGAACTGGAGTCTCTACGAGTGTAGTTAGAGGCCACCAACTTTGTAGTAACTGCCTCTAAGTCCAAGCTGTCGGGACTTACCTCCAAACTGACAACCTCCTAGGTAGAGTTAGCTGCCTACCAAGCTAGGGAGGATGAGCAGTTTGAGATAAGGAAAACAACCCTCCTCCAATCATGGGACTTTAACATACCGATCGTCACTTCCATCAATAAAACTCTTCTCCTTGGGGTTGACGTTGCAGTTACCCAACTTCGAGAGGGGGGCTACTTAGCATCTGAACCGCTGGCTCATTTTCTGGATTGCCAAAGGATGGTGAAAGGGAGTCCTCCTAGGCTATTTCCTTCTCTAAAATAATCTGTTAGATTTCAACTTTCCTTTTGAGAAAAATACTCTATGTAACTAAGGTTTCTTTTTATGCTACTAAGACTTTATTAGGTTTCACCTACTCTTGGTTCACGTTTGATTGCTTGAATGCTATTATTTCTCCCAAGTATTGTGATTACTCCGTGCATCTAAGTGGAGGGCTATCCTAAATTCAATTTTATATACTGAGTAACTCATAAGTCCAAGCACTTAATGACCTAGTATAAGAATTGAAGGTTCGAGCAGATCTTGAGCAGATTAGGTGTATAATAAGGATTGCTTAGGTAAGGACAAAATCTTCATGGACCACCCGAAGTTAAATCAATTTGGTGTTAAAGCCAACTATTCTTTAGATGACCTTGACAATAACAAAGTTTGATCGACCCTTGGGCAGTAAGGACTGCTTAGGAGACACTACAACAAAAATTACAAACGGCAACGGATATTATCCATTGTCACAAGGTCAAAAAATTGTTGTAACTGGCAGCGTTGTAAAATCTATTGCCCTACGACAACGGTTTTGAATTCGTTGTCTTTGTAGACATTCGACAACGGTTTTTGTCCATTGTTATTTATATGCTCAAAAATTTTTTACCCGATATGACAATGCTTTAAAACCGTTGTGGTAGATAATTTTAACAATAGATATAAATCATTATGGTAGACTCTTTTTACAACAGATATAAACTGTTGTGGTAGATAGTTTAAAACATTATAATTTTAAATTTTATAATAGTTATAAATCATTGTGGTATATAATTTTAATATGTTTTACAATGGATAAAACCGTTGTCTTTTATCACTTTTCACAAAAAAATTCCGTTGTGATTACGTACTTTTTACAATATTTCTAACCGTTGTCTTTAATGTTCATGTTATAACATGATAATAACAAATAACCAATCTTTTTTTAATATAAGCAAACCACCAATATAAAACTAAATATTTACTACATTCAATCTAAAATATGTCAGCTAAAATATACAAAAAAAGTTGTACACTCATCAAACTTAGTAATATCAAACCATAAATTACATGTTTTCCGGTTCGCCAAATGGTTTCTTCGCATTAGCAAGGCAATCTAGAAACTAAACAAAACTCACTTCTTGCATCAAAAATCTCAATCCTCATGCCCCTGAGTTATGTACCTGCAAGAGAAAGTTAATTAATCAATACTTAAAACTCAAACCATTGATTTAATGCAAACAAAGTCAAAATGAGAGAAAAATTAAATAAAGTTTATCAAAGAAAAATATAAAATATAAGAGAAAAGAGAATTGTAGTAACTGCATGAACTGTAACAAGAGAAAACGAGGAGGTTTCTTCTCTTCTCATCCAGAACTGAAACCTTCGAATACTAGAAAAAAAGATGGGGACAAAAAAATCTATAATCTTTCCTTATCTATAACCAAATCTTGAAAAATAGCTTGTAAACAAAGTTGACTTTTAAACATTCCTATATGAAATTATAAAAATTAATTGGTAAACATACCGAATATGGTGCACAACACTTTGCTATGAGACAACAAATAGCTAGGGATATAATACATGGATTTAAGCATTAATGTAGAAAAAATTAAAATATGTTTTTCACTGAACTAACCTAATTGGTAAAATCCCTACTAAACTAATGAAGCTATCAGAATTGTTCAATTTGGATTTATCTGGAAATCCTTTAAGTGGAGAAATTCCAAAAAACATCAATGCATTACAGCAATTGGAGTCTCTGGACTTATCCATAAATAATTTATCTAGAGGAATTCCTTCTAGCATGTCCTTGTTGGTTGCTACTCGGAATACCTACTGGTTCCACTGTATAAAAATTTTGTACAAGATTTGAACCTTTCCTAGCTACCATGTGTTCTTTAGAAGTTAAACTTGAATCGCAAGCGAAACTTAACACTATTGATTGTAAGTTTAACTTATCTATTCTTAGAGGTTTATACTTGGATCACAAGCGGAACTTAACACTATTGATTCAAGTCAGACTCATGTTACAAAGTTTATCAAATATGAATTTCAAGGATTGGCTCCCAAGACAAACGTGGCGAGGTATTAGGCCTTCTTGGGTATGAGATCATCCACCATTGCCTAGACAAAGTCTTTCAAAGAAATTCAATATTTAACCTCCCTACAGTAATCCTAGATTTAACCGTTAATAACAATCAAATCACAAGATCGAAAAACAAAAGAACACACAAATCGAAACATAAATCGAAACCTAGAATCATTAGCCTCTTGTGTTTGGTATTCATACAAAGAAAACTAGTATGATGTGGAATAGATTTATTACTTATACCTTTCTTTGTAAGCAACGGCCTCTTGATCTTCTATCGTATTCTTCTTCTTATCTCGGATGTCGTGTGGGTGATGATCTACCAAGATGAGAACCACCTATGCTCCTTCTTCTCCTTGCAAGTTTCGACCACCACGACCAAGCTCCAAGGGATGCTAGAAACAAAGCCTCCTTTCTCTCCTTCTTCTCCAAGCTAGATCCGGCCACCTTCCAAGCTCCAAGAGATGTTAAGGTTCGACCACAAGAAGAAGAAAGAAGGAAGAGAGGAGGATGAACAATGGCCGGCCACACCAAGGAAGAAAAGAGAGAAGAAATAGAAGATATTGTGTCTCATGAAGGCACCCCTTCCCTCTCTTTTATATTCCTTGGTCATGACAAATAAATAAATTTAAATATAATTAAAACTTCCTTATTTTCCTTTCCAACAACTAAAAAGGAAAATTTAATTAAAATTTCCTTTTCACCTTTGTCTATGGTCGGCCACCTCATCAAGCTCCAAACAAGGAAAGTTTTAAACACAAAATTAAAACTTCCTTGTTTGTTTCTGAAAATTTTTAAAATAAAAATTTCTCTTTTAAATTCCCTTCATGATTGGTTATAAAAGAAAACTTTTATAAATTAAAATCTCTCTTTTAAAACATGTGGATGGCTTCAAAAAGTGAAAGTTTTCTCCAAAATTAAAATCTTCCTTTTAACTACAAATAGGGAAAGATATCAAACATTTCTCTTAATCTTTTGTAGAAAACTATAAAAGGAGAGATTTAAATTTTAAACTCTCTTTTAAAACCATGGCTTCCACATAAGAAAATATTTTAAAAAATAAAATCTCCTTTTAAATATTGTGTCTGACCACCTAAGCTTGGGCTCCAAGCTTGGTCGGCCACATTACATGGCTCAACCCCTTGGCTTGGTCGACCCAAGCTTGGGCTCCAAGCTTGGCTTGGCCGACCGCCTAAGGGTGGGTAAGAAGGTGGATATAGATGGGTATAATACTTTATAAATAAGAGGCTACGATAGGGACCGAGAGGAGAAATTGGTTTTGGTCTCTTGATGAACTTTAGCTCCCCGTGTTCGCCCCGAACACCCAACTCGAGTTCATCAATGATAACTCATACCACTAAAGAGTTATTATTGAACTACCGCACCAATCTCAAATTACATTATGGACTCCTTATCATGAGTGCATTAATCTCCATATGTTTAAGATATCGAATGTCCACTAATTAAATAAGTTACTGACAACTCACTTGATTAGTATCTAGCTCCAAGAGTAGTACCACTCAACCTTATTGTTATGTCGGACTAAGTTCACTTGCAGGGTTTACATAACAATCCTTATGAGCTCCTCTTGGGGACATCATCAACCTAGCTCACTAGGATATAGTTTCCTTCTATAATCAACAATACACTATATAAGTAGTATTATCTCCCAACTTATTGGGCCTATTGATTTATCGAGCTAAACATCACCCATTGATAAATTAAAGAGATAAATACTAAATATACGTGCTTGTTATTATATTAGGATTAAGAGCATACACTTCCATAATAACTGAGGTTTGTTCTTTTATTTAGTCAGCATAAAAAGAAACTACCTCTAATGGTCCTACTCAATACACTCATAGTGTATTAGTATAATTTTATAGTTAAGATAAACTAATACCTAATTATACTACGACCATTCCGATGGTTTGTTCCTATCCATCTCGGTCTTGAACTGCTATTTATAATTTATAAGGAACTAATAACATGATCTTCTATGTGTGACACCACATACCATGTTATCTATAATATAAATTAATTGAACAACTACACTTAGTATATAAATGTAGACATTTGACAATGTGATTCTTTATTTTAAAATAAATGTTTATAAAAAGTTAGGCTTTTAGTATACACTCTAACAGTTACTTGGGTAGCAATGATGCATTCCTGGATGTCACTCATTGCTTATATATTTAAATGTTGAATTGGATACATTGCCAATGTTATAAGAACTTATTGGGTCACACACAAAGAACAAGTAAATTTGGAGATGAGTTTATATAATGGATCATTGGATTAAGTATAATCCGAATTGGACTTATTGAGTTAGACTCAATTGGATCTAATTATTGGATTGAGTCCAATTCAAACTAGACTCGTTGAGTCAATTCGAATGAATGAAATAGTGATTCATTGAATTTAAAATTGCATGAGAATCAATGAGTTAGACTCATTGGGTGAACTTGAGTTCACCAAGGAAAATGAATGATCAATTTTGAACCATTAGATTAAATGGTCAATTTTTAGCCATTGGTTTGGAAGATCAAAGGGAAATACCCTTTGGTATTTATGAGATGGATATAAATATGATTTATGAATAAATTTTCAAGAGAGGAAAAAACTTTTCTTCTTCTTCTTCCACCTTCTTCCTTCTCTTGGCCGAAACTCACCTTCTTGGTTGCTAGCACAACCTTGGGTAGTTTACTTCTCTACTTCGTGAGTTTGTGAGACAAACGAGAATCTTGTTTGTGTGGATACCATTAGAGGTGCAAACGTGTGATCATGCTAAGATCCAAGCTGTCTGGAGTTCGTGTGCACACATCAAAGGTATAATCCTCTCATGAAACTTAGTATATGTATTTGTGTTTCCCTTCGCATGGATCTTCTGGAAAGAAACTAGAAGTTTTCCGCTGCACTTTTACGTGTTTAGTGCCCTAGTTCCTTACAGTGGTATCAGAGCAACTTGTGAAGGTGTATAATAAGTTGTTAGAATTTTTATTGTTGGCACAGTGGGCCAACAAGAGGGGGTGAATTTCTTGAAATAGAAAAATAAAAACCCTTCCTCGATCTTCAACTCAGATTAGTAGCACACTTATATAAATGAAGTTAAGCAACTAATAAATAAAGAAATACATAAAGGAATTACTTGGTTACAACCTAGGTGGTTGTTAATCCAAGGCAAAGGAAAGCACTAAAAGATCTCCATCGTGTAGGTAGAGAAGCCTATTACACTTTTAGAGTTGATGCCTATTTCCTAGGTCCAAGGGTCTTTCTATAGCCCTTGGAAAATCTTATCCGTAGCTTGAGAGCGCCCCCAAAGGGCTTGGAGGGCACAGTGGATAAAGCTTTATCCACTGCGAACAGCTACTTTGACTGGCCGAAGGCGCATTCCTTAGTCATGGAGGGTGCCTTCCATGCTTATGGAGCATGCCTTCCGCCTGAAGGTGGTGGAGGTGCGAGCGTGCCTCAGAGGCACCTTCAACCCTTGTTGAGGGTGCCTCCGGAAATTTTCATCATCTTCTTTCGATCTCCTGCTGCTCCGATCACCTGAGTGAATGCGGCCAACCAAAATATGGCTCATCCAAACCCAATTTCCGGCCTTCTTCACGAGCAGGCTTCCGCTCTGGCTTCTCGTCCCTCGAATGTCGCATACATTATTCTCATCCACCAGTGTACTCTTCCGCAGCACTTCATCCCTCAGATGCATCGAGCCCGTCGACTCCCTTCCTGTGTCATCCTTCTCGCTAGCTGCATCTTCCACTCGACTTCTTGTGCTCCTAAGCTCCTGCACACTTAGACACAGGGATAAAAAAAAAACAGGACATAACTTTAACTTGGTTGATCACACCAAAACAACCACAGGGACCAACAATCTTTCCCTTTTTGATATGCATCAACCCAAGTTCAAGTTAGGGTTAAAAACGAACAAGTTGCAATAAAAGAAATTGAAAAATAAATATTTTAAGCATAAGTTTGCAATAAAAGAAATTGCAAAAACATAATTCAAATTCAAACTGGTAGAGTTAGCAGAATTCAAATTTGAAAAAAAATCTTAACC
>JBBMJZ010413094.1:885406-903165 GCA_037833815.1 Zingiber zerumbet
AGGATATATATATAGGGTTTTGATACCTTGCATAATGTGCGCACGTCGATATATACATATATATATATATATATATATATATATATATAATCCTTAAATATTTTTAATTAAACGGACGTTTTACTCAACTTATAAGCTCTACAAAATGGTTTACAAACTATTTTATAGCTTATAAACTTTTCAAATATATTTGGTAAAATTTTTTACAAACAACTTATAAGTTGTTTTTGAAAAAAAAAAAAACTAAGGGGATCCTATTTTTTTAAAAGATTTTATTTTGACAATTTTCTTCTCTAAAATAGTCTTATATATTTCATTAATTCCCATCTTATCCTCCATAAATTTTTACAAACCTAATCATACTCTCTATGTCGATAAAGTTTCCGACACTCCCTTCTATTTCTTCTCTACTCGGTGCACAAATTCTACTCAGTTAGAATTTGATTTTCCTTTGTCTAACTTTTTCGTACAATTTTAAAAAAATAAGAATGTTAAATATATGAAATATTAATGAAATAAAAATTTCTAAATTAAAATATAAAATAGTTTTATTTTTTTAATATAAGTTTAATATGTTATAGAATTGTAATATATATATAAATATAATATTAAACTATTTTAAAATACCAAACACATCAATATCTTAATTTTTAAAAGAAATTCATTCAAATATTTTAATAAATTATTTTTAAAATAAGGCCTAACCGTTTTATAAGCTCATAAAATAATTTATAAACGATTTTTATTAAATTTAGTCAAACACCTATAAGCATTTAATAGTTTTATAAAATTTAAATTAAAAAAATAAACATAAAGGAAGATTCTACAAATACAAATAGTATTTATTTAAAATCATTCTATGTGCCGACTTTTTTTTCCTAGTGCACTCTGTTATCTTCTCTCCCTCGGGCATAAAATCTTCAACACTTCTTTTCATTTTTTCTCTACCCAATGTATAAATTCTTCGACTATGTTAGAATTTAATTTTTCTCTGTTTAATTTTTCTTAGGATTTTAAAAGTGTCAAATATATTATTATCAACTTTTAACTATAATTTTTATTTAAAATATTAGTGATATAAAATTTTCTAAATTAAAATATAATTTTTTTAAAATAACGTTAACATGTCATAAAATATTATATATATTTACCTTTAATACTATTATACTCTTTTATTTTATAATATAAACACATCAATATATTTAAGTTGTTTAAAATAAATTCATCTAAATATTTTAATATTTTTTTTAAATAAGACTTAACCATTTATAAGCTCCTAAAATAATTTATAATTTATACGAGTTTATAAACTGCTTTTATTAAATTTAGTCAAACACCTATAACTATTTAACAGTTTTATAAAATTTAAATTAAAAAATAAACATAAACTAAGATTCTACCAATGCAATAGTATTTATTTAACACAAATGTAGGTAAGACTTGTAAATCCTTAAATGCTTTTAGTTAACTAAATTCACTTTATATTTTCCATCCAAATATTTAATTATCTGATCATTATTCGAGGATTAGTAATAATTATCAAGGACCACATCTCTTTTGCATCTTTTTAGCTTTCGAGATTGAAACTGAATGCAATCATTGTTCCACAGCATCAAGCCCTTATTCAAACCCACAATTGGATGTAATTTGGTGAATCCGATAACCCGAAAACCTCATTGAAGGATAATCGAATCCCGACTTGGCTTTTACATGGACAAGAAATCGGATTCAGGATCCGGATCGGTGCAGTAAACTACAAAAGATAACGGATCCCGTAGGCTCAATCGGTACGGGTCCGGGATCCTTAATGGACTCATCAAAGCCCGACCCGCGTTGGGAACGGGCCCCAGTGATGGCAGCCAATGAGCATCTGTGTCGAGCAGTCTTTCCTTTTTGCCTCGCCCACTTCCATTTCTTCTCCTCTTTCCCTCATCAGGCTTCCGACTCGTCGTGCTTCTGCAAGCAGCTCGGTGGGACAGGAAAAGAGTCGGTGGAAAAGCGGGGTGAGAGGTCGGATGCGGAGACCCGTTTGGATCCTACTGCTCGCAGCTTGGGCGGCGGCCGCACTCCACCTCGCCGATGCGGGGGCCAGCGGCGGCGATGGATTCCCTGCTATGCTGACACTGGAAAGGGCGTTGCCTGTGAAAGGAGTCAGTTTGAAGTATCTTAGGGCTCGGGACCGCGCCCGGCATGGCCGGTCTCTGCTGGGTGGCTCCTCGCTGACGTCCGCTGGAGTGGTAGATTTCCCCGTCGAGGGCACCTCCAATCCGCTCACCGTTGGGTACTCTACCGCTCTTACTCTTGGGTCTAGTTCGTGATCCGACTTACTTGTGATCGAGATGTCCGTTATTTTGCTTTTTATCGCTTTTTTTTTGTGTGTGTAAAGAAGACACCTTTTTTGTTGCATTTGTTCGATCCTTCCGTTTGAAGCTTTGATCTGGTTGGTTTGGTGGAGTACATTAAATTCTTATTTAAGCGGTGTATAATATTCTGTTAATATTTGTTCTAGTCCGATCCGAAGCACAATAATATCTCATTCGCGACTTAAAGATTTGGTTTTTTCGGCCAGCTTCCGTTTTCATTTCAAAATTTTGGGCTAAATGATCAGTGCTTTCTATTATTAGCCTTGTTATAATCATTTGGTCTGCTTTGATTATAATAAAGCCATAAAGGGATAACATTCATCTTTCGATCTTGCTACTCTATTACTTTCAACTTCGTTTTCAAGCGTTGTACATGACATAATTTAGACGTTGAAACTGCAGGCTTTATTATACTCGTGTTAAATTGGGCAACCCAATAAAAGAATTCTATGTTCAGATCGACACAGGAAGTGATATATTGTGGGTGACATGCAACGGATGCAATGGATGCCCAATATCAAGTGGACTAAATGTAATATCTCTTGTTTTCTAAATTTCAGTTGTTTTTTTCCCCTTAAAAGAAAAAGGCAAACTGAGTTAAAAACTAGGATTGTTATGTTGCTTCTTTAAATCAATTAGATTTTCATCCTAAACTCACATATCGTCTTTATGAAGTGTCGATGAAGAATTTATTTTTTGATTGCATAGGTTGCCATTTTTCACATTTGCAGATCCAGCTAGAGTTCTTCGACCCTTACAAGTCATCAACGTCATCATGGATATCTTGTTCTGATAATAGATGCACCTCTTATTTCCAAAGTGGAGAGGCTTTATGCCCCAATTCTGGTTCTTCAAATACTCCATGCAGTTACACATTCCAATATGGTGATGGAAGTGGCACATCTGGATATTATGTATCTGATACTTTGTATTTTGATACAGTCTTGGGAAATGAACAATCTGTGGACTCCTCAGCTACAGTTGTCTTTGGGTAAGATGTTTTTTAAGATCACAAGTATCCTTTTGCGCCAAAGATCATTTTCTCTTGCTGGTAAATGTCAGGTTTCCCATGTGTAGCCGGCAGGATCTGATTACTAGTGATGCATAGGGGGTACTAGGTGATTGAATAAATAATCTCTAGACACCATAGTATAGCACTGCTTTTTGCATTGATTTTGTTAGTAGGCATCTCCCATCCACTTAGTAATGCTGGTTTCAGTCAACATCATAGTAACTTGGTCTGCTACAGTATTTCTGGAGTAAAAGAGAAATGGAAATTATTATATGTACTCACCAATGATGAAATTACACTTCCTGTTAAACAGTTGTAGCAACTCACAGTCTGGAGATTTGACCAAGTCAGACAGGGCAGTTGATGGAATTTTTGGTTTTGGGCAGCATGAATTGTCTGTCATATCACAACTTTCCTCTATGGGCGTCACTCCTAGGGTGTTTTCTCATTGCTTAAAGGGATCAGAAAATGGTGGAGGCATATTGGTTTTTGGAGAAATTGTAGAACCGGGCATCGTTTATACTCCACTTGTTCCATCACAGTAAGTGCTATTGAACATGATGTTTAATACTTCTGATAAGTTTTAACTTATTCGTCCAAGATGAACTAAAACTGCACCACATGTGCCAATAATTTGGGAATTCAAGATGCATGCATCCTCGCCTCCTTTATATTTCTCTGTTAAATTTGTTGTTTCTGCAAGTCTAAGGATTAACTTTTTCAGCTCTCTCTTGATTCTAAGATATTATTTTCCTCATGACACTCCTTGTTTTGTTTTTGTTGATCAAATGCACACGTTTGTATTTCTAGCGTTGATTCTAAGTGTTATGGTGTATGTTTTACATGGATGCTCCACAACACATGAATTACTTAACATGCAGTCAAGTACTGATTTGGCACATTGTATTAAGGCATGAAATTTCTCATATAACTGATAATCCCTAGTTCCATCTTGTGAATTTCTATTTCATATTCGTTTGCCCTTCAATTGTTTTGATATAATTTTTAACTTAACTAGCAGACAGAAGAAGGCCAGATATTGAGGCACTTAGTGCTACTGTTGCATTGCGACAAATCAATTATTTAGTTTTTAGTGGGTGAATATTTAAAAGTCATTTAGTTTTAAGTAAAAATCAATTATTTTTTATTGAGACAAATTGGTTCGCTATTTTGTGAAGAATAAGTCTCATTATCAATTTATATGTACGAGACAACTTTTAATGAATAAAATTTTCTTTGAATATGTGTGTGAGATCTTTGCCTTTCAGTGATTGTCATGCAGATTTGACAGCAATATTACATACTCTCTTTTTCTTTCTTTTTTTTTTACATTTACTGTTCTTTAAGCTTGATTTTCTTCTCTCTATTTCCTGTATCTCTTCAGATGTTGACCACTATTATTTTGTACTTAAGGTCTCACTACAACCTAAACCTAGAGAGTATTAGTGTCAATGGACAAATACTTTCTATTGATCCATCAGTGTTTTTAACTTCGAATACACAAGGAACTATTATTGATTCTGGGACCACACTGGCTTATCTTGCCGAAGAGGCTTATGACCCTTTTGTGAATGCAGTAAGTAAATCTTTTACTTCTAAGCTTAAATATGAGGATATACAGCAACAGAAGACACGGATGGTTTATTTCTCACTTGCTTCTTCCATATTCAGATAGTTGCTTCACTATCCCCTTCCGTTCGTCTGATCAATTCCAAAGGAAATGAGTGTTTCATTACTTCCGGCAGGTTTCTATCACATGCACACATGTTTCTTGATCTTTTAAACTGATATGATTTTAACTACATTTTAACATCATTATGCATCTCTAACCCACAGTGTTGATGAATCATTTCCTTCTGTTACATTGAACTTCAAGGGTGGCGCATCCATGCCAGTAAAACCCGAGGATTATCTTTTGCAAGAAGTTTCTATAGTAAGTCAACTTTCAAACTTGTCTAGATGACCTACTCTACAGAAATGAAATGATTGTTAGTAAACTCATTTCACAGAAGTGTTTGAAATAAGATGATCAATTGCCTATTTGCAGGATAATTCTGTTATATGGTGTATTGGTTGGCAAAAGAACCAGGGATCAGGAATAACAATATTAGGAGGTTTGCAAACTAAAACCTTTCAATTTTTGTTATAAGATTTGTTATTGTCAGCGTTAGGGTGGTGAGTGATTTTAGGAAACTTTATAGATCTTTAGTTACTAAGCTACAACGAGAGTAATATTGATCAATCATAGCATCTCCATTTTTTTCTCCACTCAAACTCAACCAATCCAAGAAGTAACACAGTTTTAGCTAGACAATTAATCTCTGGGTAACCCAAGTTGAAGCTTCTAAGAATTGTAAGAACATGTATGTTTCGACAGTTGCAAGAATCTGGAAAAACATAGGATGCTTTTGGAGCTTCTAAGGATTGTAATAGCTGTCATAGACACATTTATTCTTCGATCAATCCAATTTAAATTGTGAAAACATAATCTTTTGGAAGCTGTAAAAAATCTCCTCCATGCAGTCCAATTTGAAGCTTCTAGTTTTGTAAGAACATAATCTCTTAAAAGCTATAAAAATTGAAAAACATAGGATATCTGTCCGTGAGGTTGGGACTGTTGTCTGTCTATCGATGTACAAATGAAGTTTACTATTTCTCCTACTTACTCATCTGGAATGTTTACTTCTTGAAACATGGTGAAATTAGACACTAAATGTTACCTGTTCCA
The DNA here is from genome assembly GCA_037833815.1 of Zingiber zerumbet. Classification (NCBI taxonomy): domain Eukaryota; kingdom Viridiplantae; phylum Streptophyta; class Magnoliopsida; order Zingiberales; family Zingiberaceae; genus Zingiber; species Zingiber zerumbet. The sequence goes on from JBBMJZ010413094.1 coordinate 891,510, forward strand.
GATCTATAGAAACTCGACCCTACTTCAAGTTCTCAAAGCCCAAATTTTAAGAACTTACAATTTTTTTCATGCTTTTTTCTTATTATTCAGAAGGTCCAACTTCTAAGACTAAGACTTTCAAAAAATTTGAGAATTCATCCAATTAGGTATATTTTTTACTGTCACATCCAGTAAATCATTGTTGCTATTTACTATTTCTCTTGCTAGGTAGTGTTATTTCCTTTCTGGCCATTGAAATTTATCATCATCATGTTCCAATTCGATTTCGTCTTACCACATTATCCAAATCAACCTGGGAAGGAATTCCTTGCATCTTGTACTGTGTTCTTCTTCATTATCTATAATCTTCTCTCTCTTTTTTGTTTGTCCACAACTTCCTATCAATCTAAACAAGAGTTCTGGTTTGCATCCTTCCCTGGTATTGTCTTCGTTTGTATGTTTATTACTAAGAATAGGACACAAGTAATGAATTCCAGTGGAACTAATTGTTGCATCAATTCTTTACAGACCTCGTTCTCAAGGACAAGATATTCGTCTATGATTTAGCTAATCAGCGCCTAGGCTGGACGAGCTACGACTGTAAGTTGATCGAACACAAGATTTTGTTTACCTGATCGCCCTCTCCGGAGGAATGCTGAAATCTTCTTTCATGTTCTTCACAGGTTCTCTATCTGTCAATGTGAGTATTTCATCTGTAAAAAACCAGTACCTAAACACTGGACAGTTCCAAGTCAACAAATCATCCCAAATTGTATTTGCCAAGCTGCATTGGAGTACCATCGCATTTGCCCTGTTCTTGCTTAGCCTAAGCAGATTACTATGAAGTCAAAGGACACATAAAATGTAATTCATTAACGAGAGGCCACAGAGTGATTCAATATTTTTCACAATCCATTGTGCTACTTTCTTGTTAGTATCCTGAGGTAGTTTTGATGTTGTCAACTAACTTCGGTTAGGTCTTATTGTGTTTGATTCTTGTGTCTAAGTGTGTAGGAGCTTAGGAACACAAGTAGAGCGGAAGACGCAGCTAGCGAGAATGATGACACGGGAAGATAATTGACGTGCTTGGTGCATTCAAAGGATGAAATGTTGTCAAAAAGTACATCGACAAATGAAAAGGACATGCACGACGTTCGAGGGACAAGAAACCGGGAAGGAAGCTTGCTCAAGGAGAATGTCAGAGTTAGATTTGGGCAAACTCAACTCCGGTTAGCCGGAGAATCACCTACACGAAGAACAACACGAAGAGATTAGCTTTGAGCTAAGTTGCCCTGTGGAAGGCGCCTTCCATGGCTGAAGGGCGCCTTCGATGAACAGTATGAAGGTGTCTTCTAGCCTTTGAAGACGCCTTCATTAGTCGTTAGCCAAGGATAAAATTTTATCCTCGGTGGATAAAGTTTTATCCTCGGCGGATAAACTTTATCCAATAAAAGATGGCTTGGACCTCATTAGAGGCGCGTTCAAGCAGCGGATAACTTTTTTAAGGGGCTATAAAAAGACCCCTAGACTTAGGAAATAATGATTAACTCTTATATTCATCTCCTAGCAACTTTTTGAGCATTCAACGAGTGTAAGAGGCTACTTCTTCGCCTTCAATGCAGGAATTTTTTAGTGATTTCTTTTATCTTGGATTAACAACCACCTAAGTTGTAACTAAGTAATTTCTTTACCTTTTCTTTTTAAGTTATTAATTAAATTTAGTATAATTGTGCTACTAATTAGAGTTGAAAGATCGAGAAAGGTTTATTTGACTCTACAGGAAATCCACCCTCCTCTTGCCGGTTTTGCTGCACCAACAATTGGTATCAGAGTCAGAACGTCTTAGAAGGACTAACCGCCGACTGAAGCACTGAGACAATGGCCGGACCGACAATCTACTCGTCGAAGTTCGAAGGAGACTTCGTTCAATGGAAACATTAAATGGATGTATTCTTTAAAACAGACTTTGAGATTCTTTTAATTATAAAATATGATTTTGTAGCTCTCAAAGACTCACAAGGAAATGAAAAAGAAGAATATCAATGGACCAAGAAGGAGCAAGCAGACTTCGTAGCAAATGGATGAGCAGAGTTCTACTTGCTCAGTGTACTTCTACCTCAGAAAATCAATCGGATCGGAGATTACGAATCAGCAAAGGAACTTTGGGAGAAGTTACTGGAACTACATGAAGAAACCTCCGAAGCAAAGCTCGCGAGACGAGATCTGCTTCGGAACCAACTGACGAACCTCTGGATGGAAGAAAGTGAAATAATCGCACATCTGCACTCGAGGTTTAAAGAACTCATCACCGGACTCACAAATATCTGAGAAAAGGTAACGAACCGAGATTCATTAAGCTATGTTTTAAATGAATTTCCTAGGACACTCGAGTGAACATCTATAATTGACTCGTTTTATATATCTAAAGTCCTCGAAATTAGTTCATTAGAAAATCTTTTTTCCACTTTTGAATTTCACGAATTAAAATGTGTAGGCTTACGAAATAAAGAAGAAAAGACAACCCACAACATAGCTCTAAAGGCCAATTAGGAAGGTGAACCAGATCCAGATTCCGAAGAATCTATTGACAAAGATGAAGCAGCCTTATTGATAAGAAAATTTAGTAAATTCATTAAATCTAATAAATTTAATAAGTTGAAGGCGAAAAAGCACTTCTGGAATAAAAGAAATGTCCGATGCTACAACCGTCAAGGAGAAGGGTATATCAAGGATGACTGTCCTGAACTGAAGAACAAGGAGAAGGATAAGGGCAAAAGACCAACAATATCGAAACACAAGATCTTAAAAGCTACATGGGATGAATCGTCCTCCGAGTTCGAGATCGAAGCCTACGCCGAACTAGCTCTAATGGCAGACCACTAAGGAGAAGATGAAAGCAGCTCAGAGATGAACATCGATAAAGGGGGAGGATCATCAGAGGAAAGTTGCGATGAAGGGGGAGCATCAGAACATGAGATAAGTGAGAAACATGCTCTATCGTCAAAGCAATATTTTGAATTTATAAAAATAATTTTTAAAAATATGTGTAAATTAGAAAAAGAAAATATTGATTTGAAAAGACAATTAGCCAATGCATGTCTTATTTGATAATTTAAAATTAGAAAATTAAAAAAAATTAAAAATACAAATAGAGAAATTGAAAGATGATCATGCATGTTTTAACTACATTCAACCAAAATTTAGAAAATATGGTAGAATTAATTGGTACATAAGAAATCATGGATAAATTAGGAAAATCCTTAGAAATTATGTACCTCTAATATTTTTAGTAAATCTAATAGATATGAACCTATATTATGTTCTAATTTTTTTTAGATTAAACTGTAATTTTTTTTAGAATAGAAATTTTCTCAATTTGATTTTTTTTTTATTATGAGATGATTTTTTTCCCTATATGATGATTTAATCTATAAAGAGAGGATTTTTTTATTTTTTTCTATTGAGTTATTTTTTTAATTATCGACGAAAATTATACTTTTAAAGTTAAAATTATTTCACAGATTTAAATTTTGATTTCTCTTAATGCATGATTACAAATATTTTTGAATTTTTTAATGTCTGAATTATTATAAATTATTTCCAAAAAGATAAGTGTTCAAGAAAATAGAAATTTAGAAAATTTTATTTTATTTTTATGGTTTAACAATGTGTACTACACATCCAGAAAAATAGGAGATTGTTTTTGAATTGAAAAATATTAGCTTACTAATAATCGTTGTTATGTACCCATAGGAAATTTTTTTAAAATTTTCTAATAGTTTATTTCACTTTTCCAAAAAAGTTTCCCGATTTTTTTAATGTGATTAAAGGGGGAGAAATAAATAAAAGTTAAGGGGATTAAGGAGAGGTAGGATAATTCCCATAATTTTTATCCTTGTATTTATTTTTACAATTAACTTGTTTAATTCATTGTTTAACTATATTGTTTCATTGTATTTTTAACCCTAACTTGAACTTGAGTTGATACATATAAAAAAGGAGAAAACTGTTAGTACTCAGGGTAGTTTTGATGTGGTCGACTAAGTTTGGTTAGGTCCTGTTATGTTTGATCTTTGTATCTAAGTATGCAGGAGTTTAGGGACACAACAATATGAAGGCGTCTTTCAGCCTTTGAAGGCACCTTTGAAGAACAGTACGAAGGCGCCTTCCACCATTTGAAGGCGTCTTCCACCTTTTGAAGGCGTCTTCCACCTTTTGAAGGCGCATTCGCTAGCTATTAGCTAAGGATAAAGTTTTATCCTCGGTGGATAAAACTCTATCCGATGGAAGGCGCATTGGACCTCATTGGAGGCGCCTTCAAGCTGTGGATAATTTTTTCGAGGAGTTATAAAAAGACTCCTGGACTTAGGAAATAATGGGAAATAATGATCAACTCTTATATTCATTTCCTAGCAACTTTCTGAGCATTCAACGAGTGTAAGAAGCTTCTCTACCTTCAAGGAATGAGATTTTTAGTGTTTTCTTTTACCTTGGATTAACAACCACGTATGTTGTAACCAAATAATTTATTTATCTCTTCTTTTTAAGTTATTAATTCAATTTAGTATAATTGTGCTATGAATTAGAGTTGAAAGATCGAGAGAAAAGTTTATTTCATTCTATAGAAAATTTTCCCTCCTCTTGTTGTCCCGCTGTATCAATATTTTTTATTCCCTTTAAGTCTTAAAATTAAACGTTACATAATTTATTCTATTGCAACAGGGATGTATATTATAAATAGTTTCAAGAACATATGATTTCTTGAGATAAATAAAGGTAAATACAAATGTACAAAGTTATTAGATTAATATAGTATAATTTAGCTTCTTTTATAAAAATGCATATATTTTTATTCTTTTTAAAATATAGAACAAAATATAAAATAATTTATAAATCATTTTGTAGTTGTGAATTTTCATCTTAATGGACTTTTTTAGACATAAAGAAACATCAATGACTACAGGTTGTTTACAAATGTATAATTATAAAATCCTTGAATTTTAAAGCATCGACTTAATTAGTTTACATTTAAAATTAACAAGAATAAATACTAATTGATTATAAATTCTTTTATAGTTTTACTTTTCCTCAAAATAAACATTTTCAACTATTAACTTCTACCAGTCATATTGCCATGATAATAGATAACTTTTAGAAATTCGTGTCATTAAAGTATGGAAGAATTTTCCGAGAAACATGAGATAAAATGAATAAGATAACTAGGGAATGCATCATCTATGTTCATATCATCCACTTAACATCTTGATGAAGTCACATGAGGTCATAAATATGTTTCCTTGGACGATCTAGTGGCTCATGATACCATCATGAGGTCTGGAGTTTGAATCTCGACAAAGTCAAGGTAAATGTCTTTCTTATGTGCTAATCACTATTCCAAAGATTAGTAGTCGTCCGTGATTTAACTCTTATGTTGACCTGAAATAAATTAGCAGGAAAGCAAAGTTGACTCTAACTTTATAGACAAAGACAGCGACGTCAGTATTCATGGCATGAGGACTCTGCAATGCAACAAGATTTTCACACAGATTCTGTAACAATATGCTTAATCTTATTGAGGATTTAATGAGAATCTTTAATTACAAGAAATTATACAACATGGATGATAACTCACATACACACACACAAGAAAAAAATACTGCCACATTATGCGTATGTGAAATTCTCTAATTATGTTTCTGCAAGGAAACTCATGGACAGTGACAGACTTGAAAATGGATTAAAACTGAAATCTTAACTCTGGATTGTTCAGACTTGTGTTGCTATGAGGCAGCTGTTTGAAACATGTCACCGCACGCAACTGCATCCTGTTTGATAATACTATGAGATACAGCACATTTCTTCCAAACACTGAGAAATTTAAAGGCGAGGAGGACAAGCCTACCAGATCAATTTATTCAGAGAACCAACAATTTAGATGCTAATCCTCGTTGCTCAGCTTTCTGAACTTATGAGGATGAGGATTGTCCAAATTTGCACTTCGCTTCACACTGAGGTTGCCTGCAAGTTCAAGCGTTGGATAGACAGAAGAAACAATATTTCTTTTACTGAGCCTTTCCATATTCCAAAATGAAAAAGGTTCTTCTGGCTCATTCATGCTAGCAGGAATTCTCCCAAGATTACTTGCTGATTGATTCTCGTGAAAGAAATGAGGGCCCTGAAAATTTGAAATTTCAAGACTAAGTTCGCAGCTTGAATTAGATACAAAGTATATACAACATATATTGAAAATCATTGCAGTTGAGAAATAGAAACGGTCAAAACTCTTGTCTACTAAGACCAGACTAATGCAATGTCTAGCATCTATCAGCTATTAGAATGACAGACTTTGTTCGTGATATTTAACAAAAACTTCAACTCTGGAAGAGTATCATTTGAACAAGATCTAATGCAAATGGAACTGATTTCCAATCAGACTAAATTGGACAATTCTCTGCAAAACTATAATCATTTACAGAGAGTAATAAGATGGTCATCATATTTCTAGAAAATTCTGTAAAACCACTCCAAAGTAGCCAAACTAATTATCATTCAGACTTAAATTATCCTAAAAGTTGACAATATTTATAGAGAAGTATAGTAGCCATCATCTTGGAGAAACTTCAAAGGAGATATGACACAGATAAGTTTAATAAAGGCATACTCCAACAACCACAAACTAAATAAGATGAAAAGAGAATATCCAGAAAATTGATGAGACAACCATTATGTAGGAAAACATATAATTAACATGCTAAAGCAGTAGCCAATTTACACAGACCTGCCGTAGCAAGTAACAAAAACCATGACTAAAGCATCACATATACTTTTTGGCATATGGTTTCCTAGTCACTATGTCCCTCTTTTGCCTACGGTTCAGTGATAACATCTTAAATATCAACCTGGAACACAAAAATATCAGCCACTATAAAAAGGTGGCATTAACTCTGATAACTTTACTAGACAATGTAGCTGACTGGAAAAGTAGCTTATATAGATAAAAAATTATAAGGTGTACTAGTTGATAAATAACCCAACAAGGGTAATCAGCTAAATCACTATATATTAGAGCAGCCCCAAATGCTTCACTATATGGGCTAACTAATTGTTCATCCAACAGATATCAAGATATAGGGAAGCTTTACAGGACCATGGGAGTAGAACAACTACATAGATGATCAAAAATACAAAAGGCCTCCAAAATGAACACAAACAGGGATCACAAAGAAAGGATAGGTGTTACTTTGGTACAACACAAATATATTAGGCATGGATCATGAAAAAGTATAAGACCTTGTTTCTAGCTAGAATCAAGAATGCTCAAATCGACCTACCTACTCCTGCAAAAACATTTATTGTCCACTAATTCTTATTGATCATTGCAGTTACTAGGGAGAACTTTAAGGTAAGCCCAACATGTCATCAGGAGTTTAAAGTTCAAGGATGATAACAAATTCTAGCAATTGGTAAAGTACTCACCAGATTAAATAACATGCAGTTGTTTGGAGTAAGACATTCTCTTTGAGATAGTCCCAACTGAATAACTAGTACTCCATAAATGCGATTAAGTTGAAATCTAAAGACTCAAGTTATGAGCTTTCAAGTTTCAAGGACGGAAAGACCTAGATATTCTACTACAAAGAATAGGGCGCAGAACTAAAATGTTCTAATTTTAAAAACAATTGTTATGCTATCATACCCACGCATTTGAGCTTGAGATTAAAGTGATTAGCCAAGGGTAGTATTAACATACTCCAAAGTTTTGAAGAGGTACAACATCATCTACTCCATCGTGATAAGCAACACCTAGAAGAAAATAGCATATAATGAATAGTGATTGTTTCAAGTAGCGATCTCTTTAGCTGAAACAAAGTCTTTAGAGTTCACCGTCACTTCGTATGTGATGAAGGGAAGCACCGCTTCCATGTCTGGTATCGATGGAAATGTGCGGCTCATAGGGTCTACGAGATGTAAAGACATCAACCAAATCCTGCGATTGGAAACGTGGTATACGCATCGATGAGCGCCGATCATCATGGTCTAGCGGCTTCGTTCGATCCCGATTCTCAACACTTCCCTCCCTTGCTGGAAGACCATAGACGCCATTGTTCCAATCAGTCGAGAAACCTGAGTTCATGGATGGCCGGGACTGGAAGAAAGGGGATAACTTGACCTGATTCTGGACATTCGGCACCCTCCTCGGAAGAGAACCCAAATTCCCCTGACCCAATTCTGCTTCGCCGCGAACAGATTCAAGTTGCCTTCCGATACGAGATCCAAGCATTCCACGTTCCCCGCATAAAGCTTTCCCCAGGTGAGCTATTCCACGAACGAGAGGGAATAAGCCGCCCTCACCATAGGACCCTCCTCCAAGCACCCTTTCAACTCCACCGAATTCCCGGCAAAGGCTTCCGCCTTCTTCCCCCGGAAGAGTCGTGACCCTTGACCTAACTCGAAGCGGGCCAAACCCACAGACGGATCCGTCTCCAGCGTCGCCGTAAAGGGCTCGAGAAGGGGGCGACAGGGGCAGGGAGGGGCCGCCAAGCCTCCAATTGAGTAGGTATCTTCGGGCTTCAAAGGAGTTACTGAAATTGCGAATCGAGTTCGGGGTGCGGGATTCGTTGGTGGAGATCGTGCGCTTGTTGTTGTGACTTACTACGCCGCCAAACTCCCCGGCATCGGAGGCTACCTGATGAGGGGCAGGGACGGAGTCCACAGTCGCCGGGGAATTTCTTCCGTCGCGATGCGATGCCGTAAGATCGGACGACGGGAAGGGGAGGGAGCGCAGGTGGAGGCGACTGATCCAGGAGGAGCAGAGGGCTCGGCTACGGTCGTCAGCCTGGTAATATGAACCACCCTCACCTCCGCCATTTCTTCCGCTTACTTCGCCGCCGTGGCGGGGATTGGTACTCTTGCTACCTACAGAGCTCTTCAGAGAAGAAGGCAACGGATTCAGCGACATGAAGAGAGAGAGAGAGAGAAGAAAGAGAGAGAGAGAGAGAAGAAAGAGGGTTGAAAAGAGACGAGAGAACACGACCGTTGCAGCATTGGCGTTTATATCCATCAAGGACTTCGATGTGAAGAAAAAATAGTTGGAGGGACCAATTAGCGATTTTACGTGTCCTTCATTTAAGTGTGTTTAAAAGTGTTTTTTTTAAACTCGGAATAGATATGATATTCAGCTACTAAAGCACTAGGGGTGAAACTAGGACAGTTGTGTATAGTTTTGATGTGTTTGGAGTTGTTGTTCATTTCCATGGAAGAAAGGCAAGTGAGCTAAAGTAAGAAAGTCTGTCTTTGAGCCGGTGTTGTGAGTAGAAAGCACTAGGAAAGGCGAAGGGAAAGGAAGAAAGAGAATATGTAGCTTTAAGAATACTTGAAATGCTTTAAATTCTCTTTAGCTTTCCAGGGCACCAAAGAGGAGAAGAGAGATGCCCCTGCCGGGCGAGTAATATTTGCACGTGGTATTACTGTAATAGATTATAGGGTAGATTTTGAATATGTGCTAAAAACATGATCATCTAAGAGCATCTCCCATATAAAATTTTTAAAAAAGTTTATAAAATAAAAAACTGAATAAAAAAATTCTAATGTAACCATTATAGGTATAAGATTTAAACTTTATATTTTAAAGTTATTTTTTTATCTTAAAATTAATATAATATGTATATAGCCATTAAATTACATGTTATTATTTAGATCATATAAAAATTATTTAAAACTCTAACAGATACACATATTAGGATCATAAAAAAAGACTTTTGTAGAACTCTAACCATTAGAGATATCCTAATCATTCAGGTAAAGAATCACTCCCTTTTAGGTTTTTTGGATGAGAGCTATGACCTTTTATCATAAAAGAGGATAAGAGAGTTTTGATGGATTTTTTTTATTGACATTAAGTATCTAATTTAATTAATTTTATGGGCGACTGATTCGGTTCTATGGAAGTTTTATTTCGAACATCAAGATAAATTGAGAAGTACTCGTAGTGGACGGTCCATCAGCCTAAGATATCCAAGATTCTTAGGTCAACTGTTTGTTAAAAAAATATCCATTAATTTATTAAAATTAAGACTTAATTCTTAAATGTACAAGAAATCAAAAAGACATCTTATCTCTATACAATTATTCTGAAATTTTGATGGTTCTTATTGATTTATTTCCATGTACAAATGTACAATGAGGCTCTTACCCATAGAAATCCTCCTTTTCCTTCTAATGTTTTGTGACAAGTCAAGTACTTTCTTAAATATAATACAAAAATGTCACTGTGCTAAGAGAAACTTCTATGATCTACTGTTTTTTCAGAGTATCGAAGTAAGGATTATCATCTTATATCTAATTTATTTTGACTAATCGTACAGGTGATCTATCTGGTCTCATAAAAATTTTTCACAGATTACTAGAGTAAATTAAAAAATATTCATAGGGATAATCTATTAAACTAATATTTTTAAATCAACCGTCTAATAAGAAAAATTTATTTATTAATTTATTGAAACTGAGACTTCTGAAATATGGGGAAAAAAGAAATATCTTACTACTGTATCATTATCTTGGAGACCTTTGATGGGTTCTTATTTTGACACTGAGGCTCTTTGGGCGAAGGAATCCTCCTCCTTTTTTTTTCTCGTCCTCAACGTTTTGTGCTTTCAGAAATAAAATGCAAAAGGAAAATGGATTCTTCTGTGTTCGATAATGGAGGATGGCCCAACTATGTTGCAAGTAGACAGATGATGAAAATTTTTCCCTTGAAATTGTGCAATTCATCAGGTTGGAATGGAGCTGTATGTCAGTTGTCATTGCTGTGATCACTAAAAGTAAAAAGATAACTTTCGAGGTTTTATCATCTCCAATTACACTGAAAATAACATCCTAAATATGTTTTATTATTTTGGTATACAACAAATTGTTTCTTTGCTGTTGGAGAATTGCACCATCATGTTTGAAAACTATGATGGCTGATACGGTAATAAAGTGGGTCTCACGTGAGAGAGGGTTAAAGTAACGAGGATGGGTTGACGTGAAGGTTAAAGTCAAACGGTTAAAGTCGTAAGATTGGACAAATCATGAGACTGTAGACCAAATAGGGTTAGTCGAGCGGGCCCTCAGTGTTGGTACAGGGTGTACCAGAATTAAACCTGAGTTTTGATATTGTCAAAGGTTCAGGGTGTACCAGAATTAAACCTGAGATTTGATATTGTCAAAGGTTTAAGTTAAATCTTATTGTGATCTAACAAGTTGACTAAGTGTGCAGGTTGTTTACTTAACCGGGAAAACCTTAGTCGCGGCTAGGTAGGAAAGACTTAGTAGATCGTGGAAGTCAGGCAGAAAATCTAAGTGGGTCGATACTTGGCAGGGAAGCCCGATAAGTTTGGAGGACTTAAGATCGAGGGAAAGTCCTTGTGGGCCGATTCAATGCTAATTAGCGGTGATCCGGTTATAAGAACAGGGGTCCACTAAATGGGAGGTCAACGACAAGTGGAGGTCAAGGGCCCGAAGGCCCATTTTGGAAGTTGGCCGACCGGACGGGAGTATATGGAGCAGTGGCCGACTGGACGGGAATATATGCCGGTCCGCCAAGGTCCAGAAGCATACCGATCGGCTAAGAGCCTCCCAGTATGGAAATGAAAGAACCCAACGGCAGGATGGGTTTCCGACGCCCAAGGTAAAATAT
>JBBMJZ010413094.1:903265-929303 GCA_037833815.1 Zingiber zerumbet
CGGATCGTGGCGTCGCCCACCGTCCCGCTCCCGCTGAGCACGCACACGCCGCGCTGCCGCCGGCGCGCGTACGTCGACAGGCTCTCGAAGACGTCGCAGCCGCCGGAGATCTCCAGTATGTGCGCGCGCAGTGCATTCGCGCTCTCCCGCGCGATGATCACCGGCGCCTTCTGCTTGTTCTTAGACCCCGCCGGCGGCCGCCCGCGCTGCCGCCGCCCCCGGCTCCCTTCCTCTCCCCTACCGGCCGAGGCAGGGGACTCCTCCCCGCCGCCGTAGGGAAGGTGAACGTGGAAACGTTCGGCAAAACCGGACGAGTCAGTGCCGAGATCGAGCCCTGCCATGCAAGAAGAGATCGACCAAAACAACTAAAAACAAAACAAAAAAAATAAAAAACTCAAATTAAAGGACACATGAAATCCTTTTCAAAACAACATAAATCTTAAAAATGCAACACATAATTTAATGTCAAAAACAAAAAAGATTAACAAGCAAGAAGGAGAGATGATGAAACATTCAATGAGAAGAACAACAACAAAGAGGAGGAGATCGAGGGAAAGGGAGAAGATTGAGTTGTGACATTTTGTGATGGGGCTAGATGTCTTTGTTCACGTAGGGATTCTTTAAAGTTTTCTTAGTTTAATATTTGTTGGGGAGGTGTGGACTTCGAGGGGAGTTGAGATTAGGGTTGAGGGCAGTGATTCTAAACTAGATTAGATATGAAATGTGTACATGTTCATTTTTTTTATATTTCTTTTTCAGTTAATTATGAAGTTTTAAAAGATTCAGTTAACTTTCAAATGTTTCAAAGAGTATCTTATTTCTCATTTTACGTAATACTTTATCCAAAGAATAAAAAATAACACCATTGTGGTGATGCATATTATAAAAATTAGCACTATTGGAATGTTGATTTTTAAAATACAATACATTTTAAGGTTTATATGGTAAAAAGTAATTCGCTCACCCTGTTAATCTGTCCCTAAGCTAACACGAAAAAAGTAAATCAACATAGGGGAAGATATGCTCGGGCGCGATAAATTTCGATCCCAAGACCTTATGTACAACATTCTATACCTTAATTACCGCATCGCTCCGAAAGGACACTGATTTTAAGGTTTATACAGCACCATATGGTACTGATTTTTGAAACCTAATATCACAATAATATTATTTTTTAAAATCCAACACTATAATAGTATTATTTTTTGTTGTTTTTTTTTTTAAATAAAAGAGCAATCCGGTGCACGAAGCTCTCGCTATACGAGGTCTCGGGGAAGAATCCATTATATACAATCTTACCCTACTTTTATTTTGTAAGAAATTATTTTCAAAATTTAAACTATAATATTTTAATCACAAAACAATAATTTTACAGTTACCTTATTTTTTTTTGAATGCAGCACCGTAATAGCCAGTGGGATTGGTAAAATGAGAAATAAGTGCACGTTTGAGAATCTAAAATTTAGATAATTCTTTTGGGAATTCTACCATTTTAAATGCGCCTTTTATCTAATGCCATTTTTAAAATTCATTTATGTCTTTTCAATAAAGTTCACCATTTTTAAATTCCTTTAATTTAATTATTCAAGTAGATCTTCTTCCTAAAAGAATATTTAAATAAATAAGGAAGCATAATTCCTTGCTTCTGAATGTTTGAAATAAATCCTTACAAGTCTACTTTTGTAACTATGCATTTAATTTATTATTGTAATTTGGAGCTAATCAAACTCTCTTTATTTTATAAATTATGAGCTGAAACCATAATTGCAAATGTTGTTTTCTTTCTATAGTGCTACACACATTATTTAATTGTGATGCATACACAATATTGTTTGGAAAGATTTCTTTAATGGTCTTGTTGCATCAATTGGGTGGGGGTTGTGTTTCTATTTTTTTTTTTAAAAAACTCTTGGTTTGCCGATTATAGGCAAAGAAAGCAATTCTTAAAAGGATAACTCCACATATGAAATTCCTGTTAATAAGGGATTTTAAAAAAGATTTATTATATATAGCTTTATTTTACAAGAGGTTGTATTGGTGACTCAAATTCGTAATCTTCAACTCACACGATAAAAAAAAATAGTCCGATGCATAAAGCTCCTGTTAGGCAGGGGTCTAAAGAAGGATCCATTATACGCAGTCTTAACCTATTTTTTACAAAAAATTATTTTCAGAATTTGAATCTGTAACCTTTTTATCATAAAATAATAATTTTACCGTTGTCTCTTAAAAATAAAAAATAAAATAAAGGAAAGTAATCTAAATTATGTACTTTGAGCATGATGATTATTAGAGGAGGTATGTCAAGGCATCTTAACTAATATAAAAGTTTGTTGATAACTCAAATGTGAACTATAAGATTATTAACTTTAAGAGGAAGGAATAAATTAATTAATGAGTCATCTTAATTTCCTTGTCTTCTTCCTTACATAAAAAATGTGATAAATATTTTATAACTCATTCTATTCGTCCATACAATATTTTATGAAAAATGTTTTTTATAAAGGTGTTCATATAAATGATAGTTAAAATTAATTTTTTTGGTTGCTTAATGATATAAAGACAATAGTATAATAAAGATTAGTACTAGATTCCTTCCTCGGTACTCGAACCCTAATGGTGAGGGAAAGCCATAAATCATGCCACTACAAGAACATTTTTCTTGAAATTTCGTAGGATCAGATGCTCATGCTTGTTTGATGATATAGGTGGGGTGGTAAATCACTCAACTTGAGTTGAGGTTTGTAGTGTTCAGGCTTTGTTTAATAAGGTAATCAAAGTTAAGTTAAAATAAACTTAAAATGAATCCAGTTAGAGAAATAATTATTCAAATTTAGTTATTTTTATGAGTTTAAATTTAATTTATTTAGATATTATCGAGCTGTTAATTCAAACTTATATAATTGTTTGAAACTTTTAAATTTATTTTGTTGATTTTTGAGCTTGATAATATAAGCTTATTTATTTGTTTTTATTATTTATTTACCATATTAATAAGAGTTTATTGATAAATATGATTTACAAACTTATTAGTGAATATTATTCACGAACAGTTCATAATCTCTTATCATGAATATTAATGAGCTGAGTACAAGTCTTCGAGCTTATTCATTTATCTAATGAGTTATTTAAAATTATTCATTTAATTAATTTTATATATATTAAATGAATATAAATAAACATTACAAAATTGAACGCCAAATTTACTCACGATCATTTAATTCATTTATAATTCTAAATAGCTATTCATTTATAATTCTAAATATAGCTAGGAGCTCAAAACTCCTCATGTAATTAGTTCGAGGTTAAGTAGACTCTACTTGATTAATTGATGAATGAACGAACGTTTGATAAAGCACAAAGCAAGTATATAAAGGTGGGAGCACTAGCCACCCTAATAATGAATGAATGAATTTTGAAAGCATTAGGTTCCTTTCTTCCTCCACATGCAAGTCATATATTCAATTTTGCATGTGATCTAGACTAACATAATGGGCCACCGGAGCTATGGTACAGTAAAAGGGCATCCAGTTATCACCCAGGCACTCACGGTTCGATTCTTAGCTACGTTACATTTGCAAGCATTGTTGGTGCAATCGACCTCCAAGGTTTTAATGCCCAACAAATATGTTTAATAGAGTTTGATTAAGGGAAGTCCTAGTCACGGCTAGACAAGGGTGAGAAGTTAACCGAGTGACTAGTCCTAACTACGATTAGGCAAAGGAAGTCTTAGTTGTAGCTAGACAAGAGAAATCTCAGTAGATCATGGAAGCCAAGTGGTTTGATAGGTTTGGAGGACCCGATATCGAATCTCTGGTGGGCTGATCCAATTTTGAGTCTTGGTGAGAGAAATCAGGTGGAGAAAACCCTAGAAGGAGGTAACCTTAGATCCCGGTGAGTGAAGCCAGGTGGAGAAAACCCTAGAAGGAGGTAACTCTAGGTTATGGTGAGTGAAGCCAGATGGAGAAAATCCTAGTGGGTAATCTTAGGTAATGAGAAGTCTTAGAGGAATAAACTCTAAGTAAGGTTGATCAGATGGGTTGACCGGACCAGTGGATCTTAGTAAATCTAAGTTTAGTTTTACTATAGTATTTTATATTACTATTATTGCTATTGGCTAATGTAGTATTACAGGAAAAGTCTTAGTGGATCAGACCATCAGACACTGAGCAGAGAAAGTTCAAACAGGTCTGGAGAACCAATGTTTGGCAGGTAGGTTGAGGTAAGCAACAGGAGAGGAACAACAGTGAGGTCGTGTTCTGGAAAGGAACAAACCCTAAGTTGATGATCCAACTGAAGAAACTATGAAGGTTTCCAAGTTGAGATCAAGATAATATTACTGCCAAATACTACTCATGCATAATATAACTGTGCTAACATTTGTTTTGCAGGGATATATATTGTTTGACTCTGTTTTGCAGGAGTCGGCCTGATCGGTCGACCGAACCAAGGGATCGGTCGATTGAACTAGATCAACTCAGATCAAAGATCATATCAGAGCAGAACAAAGTAAAGATCGATCAAAACCTTATCGGTCGACCGAACCAGCAGATTGGTCGACCAAACCTTGATGATGTGGCACTAAGCGTAGATCAAATCAAGTCGAAGCAAAGAAGGAAGGCAGGCTGATCGGTTGATCGAATTTGGAGATCAGTCAGCCGAACGATCACTTCATTAATGATGAATTAAGTGGGAATTTGGGCGAACAGGGAAAGTTCACTGTTCGGTAGGCCGAACAAGGTGATCGATCGACCGAATTATTAAAAGCTCATAAATGCACAACGATCGGATCTCAGCAAAGAAGGAAAGCACAGGGTTCAGTCGACCGATAGGAGGTTCGATCGATCAAATTGATCAGTCGACCGATCAAGGCTTATATAAGCAAAGCTCGAGATCCGAGGCAAGTACGAAGCTTTCTATTCATGTCCATGCAAAGTCTCTGTTCGTGCTACTGCTCTACAACGCATCTTGAAGCAAGCTACTACTCCAATAAAGTGTCGACAATCCTCATCGCTTCTTATTGGTTCGGTATATATTTATTTAGCTTGCTTTGTACTTAGTTTCAAGTAAGATAGTAGTAGGATGTTACTATCTTACATATTTCATTGTACGAGTTACTTCTTTCCGGAGGTTTCAGAAAGAAGAGTTTTAGTGGATTGCCCAATAGTGCGATCAAGGATCGCGGGTCTTGGAGTATGAGTCGACCTAGGTTTTGAACCAAGTAGCCAAAACGTGTCTTTATTTTCTGTTGCTTATTCTGATTTGTCTTTACGATAAAAGAAAAGTTTTTAACGTATGATATTCACTGCCCTCTATCGCATCTTTCGACCCTTCACTCAGTGCCGGTCAGAAGTGAAAAGCCGACCAGACCGTCCTAACGGTTATCCTCCGCAACTTGTAGATGAGGTTAAGATCATAATACTAAGTTACCTGGCCCACTGTCCTGGCTGATCGGACCTAAAGGTTGATCGGACACAGTACGCCTCTCTGACAACCTAAAAGTCGAGTGAATTAACATGTCAGTAGCTGTATTCTGTATGACCGAGCTGGTGATGTACTGTCCTAGTGGCTGTTGGTCGACCTATGGCGGAATTTATATACATGTCATATTGTACTATTTTGGAGTTTATATCGGAAAGAACAGAAATATCCTATCAGTAAATTATCCTTTAGAAACTTTCAACTTATCAAATCACAACAATTCGTAGACTCATTTAAGGAAAGATGTCAATAGTATTTTATTGTATGTCATTTTTTAGAAAAACTTGGAGAAACATGTTAATATTTTTAGATAATTATATAATGCAAAAATGACACTATAAATTCCCATCTATAGACGGAGAAATGTAATACTTCTTACCATACATCATTTGCTATGATTTACTGCTTTCATCTCTAAAATCGAACATTGACTTTAAAATTAGAGGACTAACATTGAGACTCTTTTTCTAATCCGACATTGACACTCTGTATGTCATAGAACAACACGGAGTTTTTATTGAGTAGCCATGTCTTAATTCACTGCCTTCGTCAATTTGGGAGAGTATGAATGGCAGATTCAAATAAAATGGAACTCGAATGGTTTGGACAAATGCCATTTTTATCTGTGCGTCTCAGGGACGTTGGTTTCTGAGCTTAGTTAACCAATGAATGAGTGGGTCTGATAAGTACTCGTTGTTGGTCTACTCTGTTTCGTTTGTCCATCAAATCTAAGCTGAAACAGATGCGTCCAAAGTTGCGAAAGACATGGGTGCAAATCTCTGAATAGATTCAATGCACAACGTGCATGTACGTGAGAATCGCACCAGAGCAACGGGAGGAATTCGAGGCACCATAGATGTGAACCCAGCAGTCGCTGCTGGAGGCAGGAAAAAGCGTGCTACCGAATGGAAAAGCAAAGCAGAGGAAGAGAGAGACGTACGGGAAGGGGACAACGACCGATGAGTTGACGTATTTTCTATCGATATAATTAATACTAACACCGCTCAGTAATAGTACGGTCCGAGTGCGAGGGAAGACACCAATACAGTCGCACATTTTTCCTGGACTTCTGTCTTTCGTTCCGCATTCACGGAATGAGTCTACAATACGTGCATCGTCGCTTCTCTCTTTCTCCTCAACGGATAGATTTGAAGATCTAATGGAAAATTTTTGAAACGTTTGTTTGGAAGGTGATAAAGGTGTTAACTTTATGAAGAAATTAATGGCGGTGAGAGAGGAAAAAGCAAGTTAGTACAATTAACTCAGATAGAGAGAGAGAGAGAGAGAGAGAGAGGGGAGGAGGAGGATGGTGGTAGTGGGTGTTAGTGTAAGGCGGTGGAGATTGTGGCTAATGGTGGTGGTGGCGGCGGCGGTTCTCTCGCCGTGCCCCACCGCGAGCCGGCGTGCGGTGCCTACGAGGCCGAAGCTGGAGGTGCAACGGCACCTCAAGAGGCTCAACAAACAGGCCGTCAAGAGCATAAAGGTCGCTCTTTTCTTCTCCTTTCTCGAAGAAATTATGCTAGAAATATACTTTCTCTCTTAGAATTTATGTTAATTTCTACTTCCCTTCTGAGATCATCATCCTTTTGCTTGATTGCAGAGCCCTGATGGAGATATCATAGACTGCGTGCACATCTCTCATCAGCCAGCCTTTGATCACCCTTTCCTCAAGAGCCACACTATCCAGACGATGCCATCTTCCCACCCAGAAGACTTCTTGTTCGCCGAGAACAAGGCAGCATCCCAGAACAAAACTCCCTCCTCCATGGCTCAGCTATGGCATCAGAATGGGAGGTGTCCTGGCGACACCATTCCCATTCGGAGAACGAGGAGGGAGGATGTGCTCAGGGCTAGCTCTGTGAAACGCTATGGAAAGAAAAGACACAGGAGCATCCCAAACCCCATGTCGATTGATCCTGACCTTCTCAACGAGAGTGGCCATCAGGTAATCGAATTCTATTGAGAAAAGAGAAAATTATCACTCCCATTGCCATGCTCATTTGCTCTGTTGTTGAATCTTCTTGAGTAGCATGCAATTGCTTATGTAGAGGGGGACCGATATTACGGAGCAAAGGCGACGATAAACGTGTGGGAGCCAAAGATTGAGCAGCCCAACGAGTTCAGTTTGTCTCAGCTCTGGATTCTGGGTGGCTCCTTTGGGGAGGACCTCAACAGCATTGAAGCTGGTTGGCAGGTTGCTCCTATTACATTATATAATTGTGTGAACAAATTCATATGCTCGTCTCTGATCAGAGATGCTAATCCAGGTCAGCCCGGACTTGTATGGAGACAATAACACAAGATTGTTTACTTACTGGACTGTGAGTCGACACTGTTCTTCCTCAATCATCCAATCTCGTTGTGTGATTGGATAGCTTCTAATGCCACTTGTGTGAAACTCAGAGTGATTCTTATCAAGCAACCGGCTGCTACAACTTGCTCTGCTCCGGATTCATTCAAACTAGCAATGAGATTGCAATGGGTGCGACGATCTCTCCGATATCGAAATATGAGGGTTCTCAGTATGATATCAGTATACTCGTTTGGAAGGTATATATTTATTTCAGTTGAATTGTAGGAGTAACCAACCAGTGATGAGTGATTCAATTGCATGTGTGAGCAGGATCCTAAGGAAGGGCATTGGTGGATGCAGTTCGGAAACGACTGTGTGCTGGGCTATTGGCCTTCGTTTCTCTTCTCGTACTTGGCAGAGAGTGCGTCGATGATCGAATGGGGAGGGGAAGTGGTGAACTCGGAGCCGGACGGCCAGCACACCTCCACTGCAATGGGCAGTGGGCATTTCCCTGGAGAAGGATTCAGCAAGTCGAGCTACTTCAGGAACGTGCAGATCGTGGACGATTCAAACAACCTGAAAGCCCCACGGGGAGTCGGCACATTCACTGAGCGACCCAACTGCTATGATGTGCGGACGGGCAACGATGGCCAATGGGGGCACTTCTTCTTCTATGGGGGTCCTGGCAAGAACCCCAATTGCCCATAGAACACCTCAAAGGCTCTCCTCTGTACATTTAAGCACCGAATAATCTTGGATAATTGTTGATCTCTCCAATTCTACCTTGAAATACTACCTTTCTTCCTCGCCGATGCTGAAGTTCCCGTCGTGATCGTGGTGTTCCGTCACCATAATTACAGAAGACGACGAGTTCAAGACAGGCTAGAAAGAATTGACGTTATTATACGATCCTTTTCGGAATCAGATAAAGGCAGGATGAGTTATTGTTGGAGTTGACGGAGGGATGACTGGGATACGTTTTTTTACGCTTATAAGCACAGATCTCCACGTGACGATGACGTACACTTAGACAAAATATACTGAATGTTAGAGGCTAAAAATTAGAAAAAAGTTCTTGGCGCAAGTCTGGTTCAAGTTAGGTACTTTTTCTCTAAAAAATTAATGTAAAAAAAAAAAAGAAAAAGTAGAAGATAAGTGCGAATATGTAGGAGAGCGTACTTATACAATGGAGAGAATATTTCTTTTTATATGACAGTGAACATCTTCGGAAACTGACTGATGTTAGGAAATGTCGGATGTCAATATCTATCTGGTGGATGAAAAGAATATTCTACTTACAGATAATAGGTGACCAACATATTTTCTGACGTATACCTTACCTTGTTATGTCCATATGCGCCGAATCCTTATACCTATTAGCTGGAATAATTTTCTGGTCCAACATCGGTAGTTGGTTCTGTCGTCCTGACAGATGAGCCGCAGCTAACGATGGCCCAGGCAAAAGTCTCATGCCAGCTAAAAACGTAAAAACAACAGAGAGAGAGAGCTGTTCTTCGCCGACCTCTCAACTCTCTCCACCGAATCCAAAATCCAACCAATCATGGAATGCATGTTGCTAAATGCGTAACAAAACACCATTGAAGCCAGCCTGTGCTCGTCCACAATTATTCATGGATTTCTCCTATAAAAGGCCTCCTCCAAATCCTCTCCTCCTTCCACAACGCCAGCCACACTAATTCCCTCTGCGTTCTATAAATTCCTCCTCCTCCTCGGCTTGCATTCTTCACCAATACTAGCAAATATGGCGTCGTCCATCAAGCTCAGGCTCCTCGCCGTCGCCATGATCGCCGCCGTGATGGCCTCGACGGCCGCTGAGGCCCCTGCTCCCGCCCCCGCCTCCTCTGCTCCGACGTCCGGCTCCCCTGCCGCCGCGGCGGTGGCTTCGGCGGCCGCCCTTGCGTTTGGTTATTTATTCTATTAAGGAACGTTGTACAAAGTGTATTTGTGGGTGGTGGATACCCTTGTTGTATTGTCTTAATTGTCTTTTTTTTATATATATCATGTGATTCATTATTATTTCATAAAATAAAGATTTTTTTATCATTTATGTATAAAAATATTTTACTTTTGCCAGAATATAAAGTTTCTTAGACGATTCAGCAAAAATTAAAAAACAGATGCTCATATTTGTCAAAAATTAAAAAAAAAAATCAACTCTTAGAAAGTAAAATCTTTATTGTGTGGTCGTAAAGTTTAAGGAAGGCATTTGCCTCGCACTGCGTTTATTAATGGTTCTAGGAATTTACAAACACAGAGGATGACCCTGAAAATTCAAAGCCCCAAGTTTTGTTAAAGGGACAGCCGGGAAACATTTTCCTCCATCAGACCATCAATGACAAACCGAGTTTTCCAGCCATCCAAAAGGAAGATAAAATACAACACGGCCACTAAAATTACTGCTAAATAGATCCAACAAAATCTGAAAAGAAAAATTATATTCCTCGAAGAGAGGAGAAATGGAGGATGAGTAAACACTCCTGGAGAATGCTAGTTAGTCCCAGGCACTTGTGACTCCTGGACCACCTGAAGAGGCCCCTGTCGACCCCCCTCCATATCCACTACCTCCGTTGTAATAATCTCCACCACCTCGATTGTACGATGAATCTCTCCTAAAGTCACGACCGCCGAAGCGGGCCCCACCGGATCGCCGGTTTCTGCCACCACCTCCACTGCTGCTGTAAGATCGCGCTGCTGCATAGTGAGAGAGCCATTGTGGTACCTCCTGGTTTGATTCTTGCATCAGCTCAGCTAAAGACTTTGCCAAGGATGCATTACTATCGTTGAAGAATGCTGTAGCAAGGCCCGACTTCCCCGCCCGACCTGTCCTTCCAATGCGGTGCACATAGTCATCAATATCGTTGGGGAGGTCAAAATTAACAACGTGCGCCACGTGGGGAATGTCCAACCCGCGTGCTGCAACATCAGTTGCAACAAGAATTGGCGTAGCACCGCTCTTGAAAGATCGCAAAGCGGCCTCCCTCTCCTGAAAGTAAAAACTCTAATATCAAGCACTTGATGAAATCAAAAGAAAAAACAACTCTATAACTATGAAAGAATCACCATGCTTATCTCAACAGAGCATGATAACTACTTGTCATTTTAAAAATTGTAATCTCACGTCGCAGCATCATTCAACAAACCACTAGCATAGCTACTAAATTAGTCGGCTACAACTCCTGCACACGTTATCTATGCAGCATATCAATCAGATGCCTCTTCCCCATAATCAAATGTTAAATTCACCGCACAAGGCAGAAAACTATCGGTTTTACAACAATCCTCAAAAAGCTCAAACACATTTTACTTTAGTTATTCTTCTGTTTCATAATACTGAAAATGGAGGAAAAATAAAGACAAGCAAAATTTAATTAATCAACAAGTTGATTTAATAACTACCTGCTGAGTCCTATCTCCGTGAATCGTGGTTGCTGGAAACCCATTCATAGACAACCAGTGTTCTAATGAATCAGCACCTCTTTTCGTCTCCACAAATACCAGTGTTAGAGCTTGCTACAGAAATTGAAGTGAAAAATGTCTCTAAATATTTTTCACAAATTGTAGGAATGATAGGAAAGTGCAGAGTAACTCAGCAATCATACGGAGAGAGAGAGAGAGAGAGAGAGAGAGTCTTACTCTCCCATAGGCGCCACTATCTCTTTGGGCATGAAGAAGATCCATCAGATGGCTTCTTTTGTCTGAATCAAGAACAAATTCCACTCTCTGAACAATCAAATCAGTACTTGACCCAACTCTGCCAACCGCAAGGAATATATAGTTATAAAGGAAATCAGAAGCCAGCCTCTGCATACACAAATGAATTGAAACATATTACTATGCAAACTAAAAGCAACTCAATCAAAGAAAATAAGCACACATACAAAAAAAAAAAACTCAAAGACAACTGAAGTGAAAATTGGGATGGCAATGAGTAGTCAGGTATCTGATAATTGGGTAACCAAGGTACCTGACCTAGTTAAATAGAGTCTAAATACGCAATAAATACTGATGTAGGTCCTGTTTAGATTCAAGTTTGCTTAAAATCATGGGGTGCAGATGCCCGCATATTTTATCCATTTAAGTTGAGTACCAAGGGCTTGAGTACACATTTATTGTCTAAAATGAGTATTTGATCAAGTCAAGACTCATTAATCAAAGCTTGGGTTTGGATAATATCCAAAAATTCAGGTACCTGTTGCCATACTTAAAATTTTCAAATATATATGTAAAACTTTATATTGATCCAGTAGAATAGAGGTTTATTAATTTACCTGGGGGTTTTGATAGTACCCAAAAAATGCAGGTATCTGCTGCCATACTTAAAAAATGAACAAGAGATTAAGAAAATAAAGAGAGAGACAGAGACACACAGTATTATAGATTGTGCTCAAGTTCTAACCATTTTGATTGGAAATGGAATTCCATAATTCAGTTAGTGTTGGATCTTTGCATAAGCCTAAGATATTAGTATTAGTAGATGACATCCTAGCATAATTCAATAGTGCTCATTTCACCCTTTAGATTATTAAGAAAAAAGTCTAGATACCCAAACTGTTATTAATATTTATTCAACACCAATTAATTTTTATTTTAACCGACTTCACTGGGAGGCTAACTACCAATGCTTCTATAATCAAACAACCCGCCATCTGAATTGAATAAAATCCAAAATGAACCATGAAACTAATATTCCAATGAATAGAGACATAACGAAGATTTTCCTGAAATAAGTTAGCAATTGTGCAAAGAATACAATACTGCAACATGATAATCTAGCTTCTATTATGAAAAGATATTCTATAACACTATGATAATGTAGCACATGCTGTTGTCATGTCTCATAAGCATCAGTGTGAATTCAAACTTCAAAGGTTCTTTTTTCTTTTTTTTTTTTGAAAAAAAAAGGTATCAGTAGTTCGCCTATCATATAGGAAAAGACAGATGCACAGCAATATCACATTCTAAAACAGCAATGAATATTCAATTCCTATGAATAAAAATCTTCCCTAACAGCTAAGCTTTTAGAATAAGGGATCACTCAGACAGACATTAAGATGCAACAAAAGCACATCCTGAATTCTCAGCCATCTACTGTATCAATTGTTATTGTATCACCAAACAGGCTTATTTATGCAAATCCCTTGGCTTATCTTACAGTGCCTTCCAATTGCAGCCCATGGTTTAAGATTACTCTCGCTTGATCATCAATAGAATGTTCAACTAAAAGTCCATAAACCAATCTCTTTTCCAAACAACTTTAAGTTGACGATTCAATCACCAGAATACAGTGAAAAATTTATTTAACAGAAAGATACAAACCTGTATCTCCTTTGGGAATGTGGCACTGAATAGCATAGTTTGCCTTTGACCTCGTGGAGGCATGTCCATCTGTTCAACAATTCTCCGAATCTGTGGCTCAAAGCCCATATCCAACATCCTATCAGCCTCATCTAGGGCCAGATATCTAATGTGTTGTAGTGAAACCCTGGCTCTCTCCAACAAATCTACCAGACGACCAGGAGTTGCAACAAGAATATCAACACCCCTTTCTAAGTCTCGCAACTGCAAACATGAATATAAAAGATGCATAACACAAAGGAACAGTGCAATATACCAACACAAAAAATAATCTCATAAATGTCATTCCACAATATTTAGATGCATCAAAGGAAAATCAGATTGAGACAAATGAAAGATAATAAGATTCTTTGTTGAGTTTATGTCCAATATCCCAACATTTTTTTGAAAATGGATGATATGAATGCACTAAAGCTGCATTTGTCATCACATAATAAAATCACACTCTAGTTCACAACTAAATCCTATGGACATCATCACCAAATAGACAAGTAGTCCAAAAGTACGGTTAACAGTTGTAAGAACATGATATGACAAAACACCACAGAAGTATTGACAAAATTAAAACAACCATAACCTTCTGTTTCTTCATCTAATTTTGAATACAATTATCAACTTGTCTCTTTTATCTCCTTCCCTTTCTTTTTTCTAAGCATGTTCATCTATCATACTCTTTTCTTTCATCTTCTGTTGACAAGTTTCTTGTTATAAGTATTAAAGTTGTATACTTTTCCTCGAGAAAACTTCTGAACCAAAAAAAAATCCATGGTATGTCATTCACCTTTTACTTTCCATGTTTCATGCAAATGTCTAAAGATAGATTGCCCATGGACCTTGTCTGGCCAGCAAAAGCACCAACCTCTAGCCTAATGGGGATATCTCTCATATACATAAATATGTTTCTCAAATGCTATGCTGTAACTGATTTAACGGATGATAAATTTACAGATAAACAATTTAGGTGATGCACTTCAAGTATAACCTTTGTGAAGCAGATATCTTATTACAATACAAGCATGCTATTGCCATGCAAAAGATCTTATATACTTAATAAAGAAAAAAAAAAAAAAGTGTATACTTGGAGAAGAAGAATATTCGTGGATTTCAAACTTGAAAGACGTTAAGCTGATAATCATGCGCCTGACCATAAGCTTGCCAGTCCATAAAGATACAACACAAGATTTCTTGCACCAACTAGTCTTTAAAGGACACCTAGATCTAGATCTGTACCCATATCACATAGTTTTACTAGAGTCTGAGTAACAGTTTCCAATCACTACTCACCCAAGTGAAGCAGACTACAAAACTTCGTACAAGCTGAATTTTATCTGTTACTCAAATAAGAATTTTACATAATATATTTTATAATGTTGAATTATTAATTTCTATCAACTTTGAGATGGAACATTCTGAGCTATATAATGACCTTGAAAAAGTTAGAATTTAACAAAGAGGGGGAAATTTAGCCACTAAACATCTGAATTTGTTGATGTTAGGCCTATCAGAACACAAGAGTAAGTAACAACTAATTATCAGAGTTAAGAAACCACAGTCAGATGGTGATATTCAGTTTCGTGTTTTATCAATATTTTATATCTTCGACTAAGCATTGCATATCCGCATACTGTGGATATTTTGCAAGTGGAGGTTGTACTGAATTATAAAATAGAAACTGAAGTCTAGATCTAAAGGAGAGAAGCCACAATTTATTTTTTTTACATATTCCATTATTTTGTAACAAAGTTCATCTATTAAACATATTTCTCTTTGCCAAGGAATGAGGAAGCTTTTAGCAGTTGCAACCAATGCAGATCGAGGAATGGATGAAAAATTTCTTACATATGACTCTCAGAATATTGGGCACTTTTGACTGCAATAACCTGCAACCTTTGCAGTGATTTTGTACCATCCATTTGGATTACTAGATAGGAAAATTCCCTTGTTTAAAATCTTGAAAATACCAAGTCATCGATCAAATGGAACTTCTTAAACTTTAGCCGCCCTTTAAACAGAGACTCCTAGTTGTTTGATTCATCAGAAACCTCATTTTTACCATTTTTATGGTATTCTTATACAATAATATAAACAGTGATGCAGTGATAACACTCACCTCAAGTGCCCTCCACTACCCAGCCCAAGGCCTTGTGGAAGGGAGGTATCACGGTACTGAGCAGCCTCTTTATAAACAGGCTTTATTGTTGTTAGAAAACACAATTATAGGTACATTATTGCGGTCATGCATGAATTTTTGCACCTCTCGCCTAATGCATTGTTAGGGCCAAGTTTTTTCCCTTAGTGAATCATTAATTAGTGTGGATTTGCCTTTGACTGTGTTGATTCATCTAACCACAAGTTATCAAAGCGAGTATTATCACAGTAAATGTAAGAATAACCTGTTGATTGATAGGAGCACCACCATAGGCAACTACTACCCTAACACCTGTCTGGAAAGCAAATTTCCTGGCCTCCTCATGTATCTGTAGAGCAAAATGAAGTTAAGAAAAGCATCAAACAAGGTAAAAGGCCCATAGAAAATAAAACAACATACTTGAACAGATAGCTCACGGGTAGGGGATAAAATCAAAGCAAGTGGGAAAGCCGTCCTTGATCCTCTTTGTCTCTGTCCTGGCGGTTGCCTCAGGATTGCACTAATGATAGGAAAGCAGAAAGCTGCTGTCTTTCCTGATCCTGTCTGAGCACAGGCCATAAGGTCCCGTCCTGCAAGTGAAATAGGTATTGCATGGCGTTGGACAGGGGTTGGCTTCACATACTTGCACCGTCTGATATTCTCATTCAGTGCATCTCCCAAATCAATCTCAGCAAATGTGTTAACTGGTGGGGGTACATTCTCCCCGCTGGTATCGACAGGAATGTCTTCGTAAGCATCAAAATTAATCCCTGAATTCTCTTGGATATCACATGCAGCCTCACTCGTATCATCATCTTTGGCAAAAGGGTTCGCCTCACGCTCCCTCCTATCCCACCCACCACCTCTGGTGTTCCAGCCGCCACTTCCACCCCTCGCACCACTAGCACTAGGGCGAATTGGGTCACGAATAGGGCCACTACCCCAGCGGCTTCCACCTGCAGCTGGGGCAACAAAGTGGGGAGGTTGCCTGGTGAGTGGAGCGTCCGAAATAGCTGGCGCTGCTGTGGCAGCAGAGGACTCAGAAGACTGCTGACGGCCGCGAAGATGGGGAGGAACGTAGGCAGCACGACCACCACGGGAGGGGGAAGGAGCGACGGTGGCAACGTTGTTAGGGGAAGCACTGGTCACGGCCGCCGAGCTATCGGCGTTCGCGACTGCATCAGCCCATGATGTTCGCATAATTCAGGAAACAAACCCCGATCTTTCCCAGCCCAAATAAAAAAAAAACACAAAAGTATCAGATCGACAGAACTACTGATCTAGAAACCTCGATTGGCCCCTTGCACCAAAAATACTATCAAGATCAAATTTCTCTTCGTTCTAATGCACGCGACGATGTAGAAAAGTAGCAGCAATCGACGAAATAAGAAGAGTTGATGGGAAGGGAGAAAGAGAAGGCAAAAAAGAGTTCAATTGAGAATGATACTTGGTGAGAAGGAAGCAGGCGTCGTGGCATGAGAGGAACCACAAACCCTAGTTTTATTCGGGAACGCGTGCAACAGAAATATCAAGTGTGATCCTGCTCGTTTTCATTTTATACAGTGAAGGAAGGAGTAATTATTTTTTGTCCGAGTCGTCAAATTACAAAAATTTTTTTTTTTTTTTTTGGAATGTTTCAGTATCTTTTCATCTCAAGAAAATTATAATTTTTAACGTTGTGGAGTTATTAATGTTTAAGCTACTGTTAAGACGTCGTTGCCAAAAGGTTAAAGAATAAATAATTTTGGGGATTCGTTGACGGGGTTTTTTCCCACGCTAAATTCCGGCAACAAATAATCTTACAAATCTCTCTCAACCTTTGATAGGAAACTTCAGATCAAAAGCCAAAATATCACTCATAACCATCCACGAGACTGGTTATCCCGTATTCCCCGTACAAACAGTAGATTGTATCATCGAATAATGACAATTAGAAAGGGTAGAATCTTCCGCACGAATCAACACTCTCCAGCCAACCGGTAATTTAATAATCAGACTAAACCAGCCTGCTCCAGCATTTAATCCAGAAACCAAAAATCCAAACCAATTCAATTGGACCATTAAAAAAACACCTTAAAACCGATGCGTTTACAAGAAAAGTGTTTACAACCCCACCTTAGTGGGCACAGCACTTCACATACTACAAACTATGAAACGCAAATGTCAGTAATTCTCGTAGATACTAGGTTGAACCAAATCGTATGGCATTTGACAGCACGAGAAAACCGGCAAGGAGTGCATGCACAGTTCGTCAAGCCAAATGGCAAGAATACTTTCTATAGAAGCTACTGGGGTTTCAAGACCAACACGTGGTAGCCATGAACCCTGTATTTTGAATCCCCAAGTTTCTGTAAGGTTTCTGTCAAAATATGGCTAAATCCTATTGCCAAAGAGTTTACCAAAAAGAACATATTTAGCTATCAAACAATACAATGGTACATAGAATAGTTGAAGATGAGCCCGCCATGGCGACATATACTTAATGAAACAGCAGTGGAAACAAATATCTACCTCTAAGAACTGACCAAGTGATGGCTTTTTGATTTACCGTCTCGTTTGTTTAATCCGACAGACAACAAATGGGACAAAACAGCCTGAATAGCAGCAAAACAAGAAATATTAATTAAGGCTAGAAATATGATTGCAAATTATGATTTATTCAATGTACGGTATCGACTGTATTCTTCAGGGGAAAAAAGGCAATTTGAAAAATAAAAGGATTTATGTTGCAACAAAAAGGTGCAAGTCATAGATATATGGGGCAGTCATCAATACAATTTGATAGTTTGATTTTTCTAAAGCTTACAAAACAAGGAACATTTGTGACAAGTAGGAAGACCACAACGCATTGTATCAACAGTTCAAGCATGGAGAAGGGAACATTTCATGATAATAATCCAAGTATCACAAATCTAAATGCCAAAGCTACAGGGAAGAGAAAGGATCATCTCTAAAGGCTATTTATTGCTATTAAGGAGATAGCAACCTAGTTGATTACTACAAAGAGCAAAAGTTTCTAAAATCAATATGGTAAAACACAACAAGAAGCTATACTTACTAGTTTTAGCGTCTAATTCTAGTAGGTTTGCACCTAAATTCTGCCAGAAGAGCTATATGATCAGATGGCCATTCAGGAGAAGGAATGGCAGTGTTCTTGCGTAGGTTTTCCTCATCTAATAACTCCAACAGGGATTCCACTGACAATGAGTCAGCTAAAAACAAAAATGAAACAAAATTAAAAATCACTTGTAAAAGGGTACCACAAAAGGAGGTCTGAACAATCCGAAGATTCATTTCCTATATCTATTAGACGGGAAAGGAAGAATACCAGTGTAAAATATGTAATCAACAGTGCCAATAAAATCCCTGGTACAATTTGTAAACAAAGGTTCATGTGTTGCGGCATCCATTCTCCTCCTTTGTTGCTCTAATCCAGCGCTTACTCCCACCATTCTTGCAAATGATGAGTATGCACTAACCTTTCAAATATAAACTCACATCTTAATACCAAAATTTAAAAGCTAAACATTCACAAAATGCAAAATATATACACATATATATATATATATACCAATGGTAGCTGATGACCTATCTTGTGCGTAGGATGCACAATTCCCAAGGGATCAACAGCCAAGTCTGGATGCAATTGATCAATTTTTCCATTTGCCAGTAAGGCATGAGGAGCACTGCTTATAGAAATTTTTTATTTTTCTTACTATTTTACTTGTACAAAAAAACTAAAAAAATAGGAAAAGTTGCAAACCTTCCTGGTACAGAGTTAAAATCTCCACAAACCAGCATAGGAATATCTGCGCTAACAGCAATTTTCTCCAGACCTTTTAAGAGGGTATGAACCTGAGGAATAAATCAACACAAACACAATAATACTTAGCATGATTTTTCAATAGCTAAAGAGATGCAACAAAGACCAAACAAAAGTTAGCAGGACAGGACACCTGCCATAGCTTAACATCCTTGTGCTCCTGATGGGCATTTAGATGAGTGTTTGCCTGAAAGGATGAGAATGATTAAAAAATGTCTAGAAGCTTATGCCACAAGATTACCAGAACGTATATATCACATCTGTAAGGTGGCAAGAAATTAACATGTGGAAACAGCTAGGCAAAAACTTAACCAGAAGGCAAAGCAATTGAAAAGGAAAAGCAAGTGAACCAATTAAATAGATCACATCTAATATGGAATTAACATGCAGAGAATGTTTGGTAAAACTTCAATCGAAGACAAACTTTTTAACCAATTCAAAAATAAAAGTGAACGAAAACAATAAATCATTTTCGCATGCCACAAAAGATGTCGGAAAATCTACAAATGGTCTAGAAAAATGAATTCCATTAAAATTTAGATAAAGCATATTCATCATTTAAAAAAACAATGAATTTTTATTTATGTTACTTTAGAGAGATTCAAAGAACAAGAAACTCACAACACAAATTAGCTGTCTTTTTCCAGGATTAACAGTGCCATAGTTGCTAAATTTTGCTTCCAGGACCACAATTAAAGCAATGTTGTCCTACAGACAGAAATAAAGATATATAAGGATGGGATAACAAAAAACCCAAACAAAAAACGGATAAAGAATCAACTGGAAACCTTAATAAGACGGCTTAAAGCGACTTTCTTTTGACTAGCTTGAATTGCAATTTCTGCCAAAGATTGTGCAGCTTTGTTGAAATCAACCTGGATACAGATTTTTTGCATTAGACCTGATCCACCTGAATGCAAGAAACATAGTGCAAAGGTGGAGCTACCTCATATTTTTTGACATGTGAAAACCTGTCCCTGCGGAAAAATGTAGCACAACCATCAACAGTATTTGGATTGCCACTATAAACCTGAATCAAAGGTTTTGTTAAAAGGTACAGAAGCAAGAACATGGAAATTTTTTTTTTAAGTAATCCAATGTCAAAGCAAACCTCCGAAGTTTTTTTCTTGTAAAGTGATTGATATCCGTATTTATCAAGTTCTGGGGCAAAGAATTCCTCAAAATGGTCATTTTGGACCTACAGATAACTTATATCATGATCTACATCCCAAACTAAATAAACAGATCATTAAAAAATTAAGCAAACAATATATATTTGATAGAAGAATATAGTGTAGGTATTTTAGAAACAAGATTGATGCACTACATGCACCAAGACATTGATAAATCCAAATGAGCATGAAAGCAACAGATGCCCTAATATAGTTCATAGCAATAGCATTACAAGAACCTTAGGGGTCAAAGAGGGTGAGAGCAAAATTTTAACTAAATGCTAACATGTAAAGGGCAAAGTCATTAATACTGGATACTGAACAGTTCAGTAATATCAATCACAATAAAAACAATAGCAGATGAAAGCAGAATATGATAAAATCATCAAGTTTTGCAAATATTCACATTTCTCTCTACAACAACAAAAAGAGCAAATTTAAAATATGCACCTCTTGGAGACAAATGATATCAGCATGGTAACCAACAATTTCACGTAACAAATTTTGCCTCCGGTAAGGCCATGAAAGGGCCCACGTTGGACAGTAGCTATATGGCTCACTTGTGGCATACACATCAGAAAGAATGTTGTACGAGAGCACAGAAAATGTCCCAGAAGATGTCCGACCGTCTACATCTAATTGCCCCAAGAGATCTCCATTCACTTGAATCATTCGACGTGGAGTAGGTGCAGGGGCTGGAATTACTCGTGATGTCAAAACTGTATTAACATTTCCAATACTTGCTCTTGTCTCTGCATCAATCACCACACATTCAAACTTGAGAACATGATTAATGTCTTCATCTGTGGGTGTGTATGTCCTAGAAACACTAACTTCAGACCAGGATTCCCCATTTTTGTCAGCAACAGTTATAGGATATATAGATACTGGAGCAGAACTTGATGGAGCACCAGATAAACCCAGAGTAAAAGTACCAAATCCACGTCCATGCACCTCTTCTTCCTCAGCTTCATTTTCAGTTTGTGCCTTTTTGGCCCGTTCATGCAATAAACGATGATGCTGCCAAGCACTAGAGAAGCATTTAGGACTACAATGAAAACTCTTAGCAACAGGCACTTTCTCCTTGAGGCAAACCAAGCACTGTAGAGTTGCAGGCTCAGTCGGATGTACACTGCATATGGGAACTTTCTGATCACCTAGATTTCTGTACCTGCAACAAGAATTGGTTACATAAGGGAAGGAAGTCGTTTGCATAAGATGAGATTATAGGCACAATATATCACTAAAAATGCAAACTTGAAACATATAGCACGAAAATTAAGCTTCTATGTTTGTCATACAATGGCATTCTGAGGCTTGGGAATGCCTTGCATTTAGGAAAAAAATTGAGCGTACAGGGAATAATTTGCACAGGTGGATAAATTGGAAGCGTGAATAAACCGATCTATTTTATATATTGGGCATAGAGAAGATATTGACTCAACACACAAAAGTTGTGTAACTTTTGTGGCCCTTCGACAAAGAAATATGATTAATCAACCATTGATTTTGTTCATGGGCTAAAATTTTAGCACATATATAAAGTTGCAGTATTACAGATATGAGGATATCACAAGGATTTACCAAAATATATCTTGAGAGGGTCCCAAGTTAACAAACAAACGTTGCTGGAATGAAGTTCACATCCTAACACTGCAAGGCTACTGAGAAAATAAAGGATGCCAGCAAATATAGAGAAAAACGTACACTATGCAAGTACTATTTAGCTTTCCATATGTTTTTTTCAACAGAAACAAAATAGATCCACAAGAATCGAGACCAAAACATTGTGATGCCCCCCTGCCCCTCTCTCTCTCTCTCTCGTAAAGTGTGAGTAATAAAATTCTCTATATATCAGATTGGTACAGAAACAATAATATTATGTTAAAATTCAAATAAAATGAATTATTAAAATTAATTGGACTATGTAATTCTATTAGCACAAAATAGAGAAAAAAAGGTTATAAGACAAACATTTAAAGGATATTGTTGGTTGTGATTTTTTAAAGAAATATTGGTCAATTCTACGCTTCAGGAGTGAGCTTTATGTAGGAAAACAAGAATGGGGGATGTCCTTCAGTAGCTCAGAAACAGGGAGCTAGTACACTTCAAAAAGAGTGCTGCGGTATGACAATATGAGTGCAAAACCATGGACAAAAAATGTAAACGATAAAGAAATGAAGATTGTATTTTAAACTTTGCATATGTAACAGAAAGAACCTGTCACACCGCGTTTTGTTTTCTAAATACAAAAGGAAATCCATTACAAACAGGAAGAACCTGTTCATACCACATGTTCTGTTTTCTAAATACAAAAGGAAATTGATTAGTGGCATTTTGGAAGCGCAAAAAAGCACCTCCTCAAAGATTCATAGATTAGAAGGTTTCAAAAATTCACAACGAAATCATATAGGAAACAGCATTTGGCATCACACGACAAAGGAAAAAAAACTCACCGAAGTTATTAGAGTCAAGTGGTTTTTTCCTATATAACTAAAGGCAATAAGCAAAAAAGACGGAGCTAGTGGAATTTGAAGTATCTATAACACCAACGTGCAAGATTTTCATTGCAGTAATTTCTCAGCTTAACTAATTTTGTACTAGCCCTAGGTATCCAACTAGGAAATACTTTATCTTATGAGAAACGTGATGATAAAATAAAATCAAATCTGATACATAATATTGTTAACAATAATCATAAGTGTGTCGTAGCAACTAGTAACTAAGGAATAATTGTGCAGTTCAAGAACCCAGCTGTCATGATTCACATGAAAAGATAGGACCAAAATAATTTTTGTAACCGAGATCAAACCAGGGGAAGGTGGGTAATTTGAAAGAAGCAAACAAAATGACCACTCACCACCTATATCTCATGCAGTAACCATTGAACGGGATGGACTCGGGTACTTCATCACTCGAGATGGAACCATCCGGTCGGCGTAAGAGGACATAGGGTGTGATCTCGCATCCTACGACGGGGATTTCGGACGGAAGATGAACCCGGAGAACGGTCAGCATACTTCCGCAGCGTCCAATTCCTCCCTCCCAATACAAAAGTCCAATCTCAAAACTTCGTCAGCGACCTTCAAACACGATCTCACGGACTCAATGCTGATTCCAGACAAGCGGCGGCAGAAGCGGCGCGGATCCGCCATCATCTGACCCTAGCTTCCGCCAGGGTTGACCACCTGAAATCCACGAACTATCGATCAGTACGCTGCTCAAGTGCGCGAAACACTACAAAAATAGAGCCACGCTTGGATGAATCACGAAACAAATCAATTCGTCGAGGGAAAGCATACCTACGGATCGATGATCGATCAGTCTTCGGTTGAAAATTCTTGAACTAAGGAAGTGCAGCGATTGAAATCGAGGCGACGGAGAGGAGTTGGGATTAGGGTTCGGGAAGAGAAAGGGAAGACGAGACAGTCCGCGGCGCTACGGGCTCGAGGAGCATTTAAGTAATTTAACGAATCACTAATTTCCGAGACTTAAAGAGCGTCCCAAACATCAACCCGTCCATCTACCAGCCATTTCATCTGATGAACAGGTGGGGTCATCCTAGATCTCCTGTGATAATTGGTCTCCAACATGACGGGTCGGGTTTCGTACTTGCATTAGATTCATTATTCGGTGAAAATAACACTGGGAAAGTCTAGTTCAGTTAGAATAAATGATTGGCGAAGAGTTTCTTGATGACGATAATTTCACTATATTTTTTTCAATATTTTTAATTATTTTTAAAAAAAAAACATCCTCCATTTTCAGGAAATCTTACTAATACAACTTTAAGAAAAATCTCGGACGCAATTAGTTCGTGGTTAAACTTTAATTATGAATCTGACCTAACATTAATTATTAAGCAAAGTTCTTTCAATCATGCGAAAAAGAAAAAAGAAAACAGAAGAATTGCCAGAGCTGGTGGGACGATTTAAAATTGAAAGCGAAAGGAGAATAATAATTAAGGGCGTTTGGTTTGCGTTATTTTTATTTTTATTTTTATTTTTTAAAAGATACATATTTTTTATTTTTCAGAAAATGACTTTTCCGCGAAAATGTTCTCTTATTTTTTTGAAAATGAACATGGAAAACGCAAACCAAACACGTTTTCTATTTTTTCAGAAAATGAAAATAGAAAATAACGTGGAAAACGCAAACTAAACGCTCTTTGTTGAGTACCATTTTATTTAATCTAGTATTTGTTTCAGTTTTTAGGAGGAGCATTTGACAGTTAAACCGTCGCGACGCAGTCGATATTCTTTTAAAATTTACACGATCTAAATTGTATTTATTAAAAACAGGCGCAGCAGTGACCCATCGGATCGTGCTCTGTCCACATCAATCTCCAATTCAACTATACAAAATGAAATCAATTTAAACATATTTATGTGCAGTATTCAGGCTTTTTCTCACAATCAATCCGCATCACAAATTGTTGATTATTTCACAATGAAAAGGTAGTCTCTGCTACCCTGCAACTATCCTGTATAGACTCCACGCCCATGAAGAAAGCATAAGCCTTCTACTTAATTGAATTTTTTGCCAGTATTTACAGTGTTTATTAGAGCCAGAGGAGCTCGCCATCGCGTCTCAAATGGAGGTCTGTGACTCTGATTTGTTCTGTACATGGAAAAGAGGGGGAGAAAGAAAAAGGAGAGCAAAAAAAACTTCACCTTTCTATGCCTTTTTCATCCACGGATAGATCGATTAGGAGGCAGCACTTCGGCTCTTCAACCGCAGTCGAGGCGAGTGCGATTCGACGAGAATCGACCAGAGAATGTGCACGTCCTCGCATTGGCATGACTGCACGTCCTCGTACAAGACGTAAAGCCCCCTCTCTGACAAGAAAAGCCCATGTTAACTTCGTGCCGAGGGAAGAAACCGTAACTGCACGCACCGAGAATAGTACTCTTTCTGTGCGCAGAGTGGAGGCGAAGCCAGAGCTTCTTGAGGGGAGAGAAGAGCGTGCGAAGCCAGCGAGCCATCGGATCTAGCTAAGGAGTCGAAGGGAGGAGCTCCCTGCGCTATTTCATTGCCTGTGAGACGATGAATTGAGGGTGGAGAGGTGAGAAATAGGCGTTGGTTTGCCTTTGGCAGGGAGTATGTCTCTTTCAGCATCCCTCACGCTCTCTCTTCAAGAGTTTTGAATGACATTTTGGCTCGGTGCAGAGTCACCGTCCAACTCCCTCTCTCTATCTCTCCCACACGCTTCAAGGAAAGGTCCTAGTCTTTTTTGGTTGGTTGGGTTGGTTGCTTGCTTGGTCATTTTGGGTCATTTAATAAATTGGACCGGGCAGGCTGAGCCAACCGGATAAATCGAATGCTTAGACCGATGGGCCAATTTAATTAGGAGGATAAATTTATAATTTTATCTTAATATTTAATTATTATCATTACCAATAATATTGAATTCATTAACACAAATTACTACCAATCTCGGCCTAATTATTACCAAATGGCCACCTCCATGGGCCCCTGCTCCGTGGCGCATCCCCTGAACATCCCCACCGTATTGAACCCGAAGGCCACCTCGCCGTCGCCGGACACGGCGATGAGTCCGGCCTTGCCTTCGTCCAGCCTCTCTTTGATCGCCCAGTCCACCGCCTCCTGCAGCCGCATCCCCTTGTACTCCATCACCGCCGCCACGTCCCGCGCCAAGGTGCTGCGGATGATCGCCTCCCCCTCCCCCGTGCACGACACCGCGCACGCCTCGCACGCGTACGTCCCTGCTCCGATCAACGGCGAGTCGCCGATCCGCCCGCACA
>JBBMJZ010413094.1:967344-982464 GCA_037833815.1 Zingiber zerumbet
AGAGTACATCTCGGAGGTGACCATCATCAGCCGTCTCCGGCACTGCAACCTGGTGGAGCTCGTCGGGTGGTGCCACCGCCACGAGCGGGAGCAGTACCTGCTGGTGTACGAGTTCATGCCGCATGGGAGCCTCGACAAGCACCTGTACGACCCCGGCGAGTGCATGCCGTGGCCGCGGCGGCTCCACGTGGCGCTCGGCCTGGCGGCGGCGCTTCGGTACCTGCACCACGAGTGCAAGCCCAGCGTGGTGCACCGCGACGTGAAGCCCAGCAACGTGATGCTCGACTCCGAGTTCAACGCCAAGCTCGGCGACTTCGGGCTGGCGAGGCTGCTCGACGACGACGGCGACCAGCGGCAGGCGACGAAGTTGGCCGGCACGAGGCCGTACATGGCCCCCGAATATTACTACGACGGGGAATTTAGCAGCAAAACGGACGTCTATAGCTTCGGGATCGTGGCGTTGGACATCGCGTGCGGGAGGAGGCCAAGGGAGATCGAGAAGATGCTGGTCGAATGGGTTTGGGAGCTCTACGGCAAGGGGTCGGTCCTGGAGGCGGCGGACCGGAGGCTGAACGGCGAGTTCGACGGGAGCGAAATGGAGCGGCTGATGGTGGTGGGACTGTGGTGCGCGCATCCCGACTGCAAGCTGCGGCCGTCGATCCAAGACGCGATCCGCGTGCTCCGAGCGGAGAAGCCGTTGCCGGAGCTTCCTTCGACGCGGCCCAGGCCAGTCTACAAGCATCTTCAGGTGACCGACACGATTGTGTCGACGGCGCTCAG
Source organism: Zingiber zerumbet (assembly GCA_037833815.1). Lineage (NCBI taxonomy): Eukaryota > Viridiplantae > Streptophyta > Magnoliopsida > Zingiberales > Zingiberaceae > Zingiber > Zingiber zerumbet. The sequence goes on from JBBMJZ010413094.1 coordinate 968,125, forward strand.
TTTGATGACGGCGAGTTCGTCGTCGATCGGTACTGCGGATTCGACAGAGTTGAGAAAACTTGGTGAAATTACGATTCCTTCCGTCACCTCGTCTCCGGATCGATCTCGATGATCAATGAGCTGAAGTAGCGAATTAAAATAGGCTGCACAAAACTTGTAAATGTAATTGAAGCCAAAAAAACAACTTGCAAATTAATTACAGTGAATGTTCATCGGCGATCAAGGTGGAGAACTAAACTAGGGAAAAAAATAACGCCGTTGCCGGGGATCGAACCCCGGTCACCCGCGTGACAGGCGGGAATACTCACCACTATACTACAACGACCTAGTGGTACTTGGTTACAACTTAAATATAGTGAATGTTTATCAGCGATCAAAGTTGAGAACAATGAACGGTAAAAATTTAACGCCGTTGCCGGGGATCGAACCCGGGTCACCCGCTTGACAGGCGGGAATACTCACCACTATACTACAACGACCTAATGATAATTGGTTACAACTTAATAATAGTAAATATTTATTAGCGATCAAAGTTGTGAACGGGAAAAGAATAACGCCGTTGCCGGGGATCGAACCCGGGTCACCCGCGTGACAGGCGGGAATACTCACCACTATACTACAACGACCCGATGTTAATTTATTCATTTATTTATTTATATATATACGTTTAACTTAAATAAAAAATTGAATTTATATGCTCATTTCAGATGGTTAACATGAATATATCAAGAAAATCGAATCATAATAGCATTGCTAAACTAAATTCACACACGCAATATATGAGAATTAATTTCTCATTAAATCTGAAATTCATAATATCAATCTTAAATTGTTAAGACAAACACAATCTGATGTTAAGATTTTACTTCCTAACATTGCAAGGCCGGATCACAGGCATTACTAACAAATTATAATTAGCACCATCATTCTTTAAAAAAAAAAACTTCATTAATTTAACCCACTTGAACAATAAACCGACCACGTAAACAGTCAATTAGCTATAAATAAACTCATCTCTTCTCCTAATTAATGAACGATGAAGAAGGGCCTTGAACGCGAGTTGGAGACTGGTCCTCTTCCCCTAATTGCCTTGTAGTCTCAGTATTTGATGGAGAATTTGTTGGGGTTGCTCCGGTTGCGGGTGGTCAGAGGGATCAACCTCGCCTACCGCGATGCCACCGGCAGTGACCCCTATGTCGTCGTTCGCATGGGCAATCAGGTAGCTCCATCATCACCACAGTCATCACCATTTATACTGTTTAGCTCAATAATTTGAGAACTTTCAAGATACAAATCTCATCCTCCATTGTCGAGCAGAAATTGAAGACTAGTGTAAAGAAGAACAATGTCAATCCAGTTTGGAACGAAGATTTAACGCTGACGCTTTCAGATCCACTCCAACCCATCAAACTCGTAAGCATAGCCCTTATAAATGATACTTACTACATCTAGTATTTGTGCTATTGGTTATGTGGTTTGTGTTTGTGCAGAAGGTCTATGACAAGGATACATTCAGTCGCGATGATAAAATGGGCGATGCAGAGGTCGATATCGAGCCATTTGTGGAAGCAGTGAGGATGAACTTATCAGGGCTCATGAACGACACCATAATAAGAGCATTGTGCCCCAACAGACACAATTGTTTTGCCGAGGAGAGCGCCATTGTTTGGAGAGATGGAAAGATTGTGCAAGACATAGTCGTGAGGTTGAGGAACGTGGAGAGTGGTGAGTTGGAGCTGCAACTGGCGTGGATTAGCTTCCCAGATACTTTTGCCTTCTAGGCTTCGTGAAGGCCTCATTTGATCTTTCTACCATGAAGTTGGGTTCCTGGTGTATGCCAATAGAGAGATGTGGTCAAGATTAGACACCAATTTTAGACACAAATTTATACGTTAGATACAATCAGTTTATCCTACTGATGTTTCTTACATTCACTGTTATTTTTTATATATAAAAAGCAATCTGATGTGCAGCAATGTAAGATAAAATGAGAGTCAGCTGTAATCGAGCCGAGCACATGCCAGCTCGAGCGACTTGGAAAAATAAATTAAAGCCTGTTGAAGTGAGATTCAAACTGTGACCTTAAATAGATATATGCTCTGGCTATAAGCTTCTCCTTAACTTATTCATCATTTTAAAAGTAATACTAATTTTAATTATTAAAATATTAAATTAACCTGGCTTGACAAGGCTTGACGAGCCCTCAAGTCAGTGTCAAATGAGCTCGGCTCAAATGTTAAACGAACCGGCTCGAGCTTGATCAAATTCGAGCTTGGCTCTAGCTTGGTCAAATTCAAGTTCGAGTCGAGCTTTGACCGAGCTGCTTACGAGCGGTTCGGCTCATTTGCACCCTAAGATTAAAATCAGACCTAACACAAACCAGAATTTCAGTAACTAGCTATATGCCATTGTAATAGTTTAGAACAAAAAGTGCATATAAAGTTGCAAGAACCAAAATACTTGGGGGAAAACATAGATTACAAAATGATGGACAGAGATTTAAACATACCACCCCTCCATTAATATGCAACAGAATGCTAGCATTAAAAAGATTTTATATTTTTTTTTTTTTTGAGATGCTCTTTGTTGGCAGTCTTAATCAATTAATTTTTATTATATGATTATTTTTTATATGTATTTGTGATATCTGATTTTTGCACTCCTTTGATAAAATTTCTTGATTCGCCCTTGTGCTCGGATCACTTTTAGGAGTCCCACACACCCAGTCTGGCATGGGAGTCTATCGTGTGTGTGTATATATACGGCGGTAGGAGGAGGCTCATCTGACACAAGGTGGAGGTCAAAGTCAAGATGATCAACGCTCAAGTGTCAAAGGTCGAACGGAGGATAAATGTAATGATTGGTCGGGACAGGTAGGTCTCGATCGACGGGAGATATATCCGAGCGGACAATCCTTCCGACTCAGGAGAATATCATAGGCATACATTCAAGTCATATTATCAAGACGTTGAGGGAGACCAGATAGTTTGTCTGAAAGGAGGGAGGCAAGTTATTGCACATACACCGCACGGAAGAGTAACTAAAGTGGACAGAGTGAAGGACTCCCGGCCGAGCGGCTACCTGCTCAGCCAAGTAACGAGACCTAACCGTGAATATAGGGGAGTCCTGGTTGAGCGGTTGATCCGCTCGACATCCTTTCATAGGGCATAGTGGAGGACGTGACCGCGAACATGTTAGAGAACGTGGCCATGAATATGTTGGAGAACGTGGCCATGAACATATCGGAGAACGTGTTCACGTCTTGAGGAGCGTACACGTCGTCCACCAAAGCTCTATATAAAGGGGTCCATCACCGGCGAAGGTACGTATGATTTACTGTCTATACATAATTCTACTATTTCACTTTTTCTCCGCATTCTGGTGATTAACTTGAGCGTCGGAGGGCCAATGCTGGGGACTCATTCCCTGGCTCGGCACTGACGTCATTTGTTTTACAAAACGGAGCAGATTCCACATCCGGTCAGCGAAGTCGCCACATCCCAACTTTTCACACACACACAAGGTGAGCATCATATAGATAAGTATGACATATATATTTTAATTGTTATACTACGGACGAAACACCATGAACACCTAATTTTTTTTTTAGATTCAGATGCATGGATTCAATTTTTTTAAAATCAAACATTTCCTTAAAGATAAACGCTATACCCCGTGAGCATCTAAATTTTTTTATCTTGAACACTATAACCCAAGAGAGAAGCCTGAACCTTAAAGGGAAAAACTTATTACCTTAAAACCATTATAACCCAACCCCTAAATCCTAAAATCTTAAACCCTAAATACATATAATATACCCTATGAGCATCTAAAAAAATTTAATCTTGAACACTATTATTGGTCCTATGCGGTCGGAAGGAAGGGGGGGTTGAATTGCCTGAAATTCATTTGTCTTGGACTAAATTGCTTGAAGAGTCAAATGCACCCGATTGCAAACCAAGTAAATCCAAGACAAATGAAGTGTACTAGTAGAACTCCTTCTTCGGGAAAACTTTGAGAGGTAGAGAAGTCGTGTGCAGTGATTTACAGCTCAGAATAATAAAAACAGAAAGAAATTATTCAAATACAAGTGTTGTGTTTCAATGAAGAAGACCTGGACTTTATTTATAGTCCACTGGTAAAAAATAGTCGTTTGTTGACTTGCCGACTTCGGGCGCTTGGACCCACTCCGGGCGCCCCAGTTGTGCGCATTATCTGGTCGCAATGGCTACGTAAAGGTGCGAAGATAAAGATTTAACTTGGTCCTAGTGCCTAGACTAACTCTAGCCGTTCAGAATGTTGTTGACGTGGACCCAGCCATGATCCTCAGCAACGGGCTTCGACGAGGCACTTGTTTGGCACCAAAATGGTTCGAGCGCTTGGACTTGGTCCAGGCGCTCGGACAAGGTCAACTCAGGTTGACTTTGTTCATTCTTCCGCTTGGTTTGCTTGGATCATTTTCCAGCCATCCAGAGTTAAGCTCACCCGAAGTCAACTCCGACCTTCTTTTCTCGAGCAGTCTTCCGCTCCGACTTCTTGTCCCTCGGAACCACCGCACGCTTCCTTCTCGCTCCTCGAGCTGATGTACTCTTCCGCAGCGCCTCGTCCCTCAGACGCACAGAGCCCGTCGGCTCTCTCCCATGCCGTCCTTCTCGCTAGCTGCGTCTTCCGCTCGACTACCTTTGCTCCTAAGCTCCTGCACACTTAGACACAAGGTTAAAACAACATAGGGTCTAACTTAACTTGTTGATCACATCAAAACAACCTTGGGGTTCCAACAAAAGGAACAACCTCAAATGGTCATGCTCAATACACACATAGTGTACTAGTATAATTTTATAGTCAAGACAAACTAATACCAAATTACACTACAACCATTCCGATGGTTTGTCCCAATCCATCTTGGTTGTGAGCTACTTTTTATAATTTATAAGGAACTGATAACATGATCTTCTATGTGACATCACACACCATGTTATCTACAATATAAATTAAATGGACAACTGCATTTTAACTAAATGAAGATATTTGACCAATGTGATTCTCATTTCAAAATAAATGTTCATACAAAAAGTTAGGATTTTAATATACATCCTAGCAATCTTCTACTTATACTAAAAGACTATGTTGTCATACATCTGATTCTCATCCCCTCAACATGGCCATTAAAAGCTTTCGCCAGAAGGGCCTTAGTGAAAGGATCTGTCAGGTTATCTTCTGATGCAATTTTGGCCACAACAACTTCTCCTCACTTTACGATGTCTCGTATCAGGTGGTACTTGCGCTCAATGTGTTTACCTGCCTTATGGGCTCTTGGTTCCTTCGAGTTTCCTACTGCACCACTATTATCACAATAAATTATGATAATTTTGGGCAAACCAGGAATTACATCTAAGTCTGTCAAGAATTTATGAGTCATGCAGCTTCTTTGGCTGCCTTAGAGGCTGTCACATACTCAGCTTCCATGGTAGAGTCCGAAACGTATTTTTGCTTAATACTCCTCCATGTTATGGCTCCACTTTCCAAAGTAAACACATACCCCGAGGTTGACTTACTATTATCAATATCTGATTAAATGTCGGAATCCTTGTAACCCACAGGGAGCAAATCATCTGTCTGGTAAACTAGCATATAATCTCTAGTCTTTTTCAGGTACTTTAATATATGCTTTACGGCAGTCCAATGTCCTTGTCCTGGGTTACTTTGATATCTGTTAACTATGCTCACGGTAAAATAGATATCTGATCTCGTACATAGCATCGCATACATTAGGCTTCCTACAGCCGAAACATAAGGAACTGTCTTCATGTCCTCTATCTCCTTTGATGTCTTAGGAGACATCTCTTTAAATAAAGGTACTCTATGCTGAAAAGATAGAAAACCTTTATTGGAGTTTTACATATTAAAACGAGCTAGGATAGTATCGATGTATGAAGCTTGGGATAAGTATAACATTCTTTTCTTGCAATCACTTATCACTTTGATCCCAAGAATATGTCCACATTCTCCCAAGTCCTTCATATCAAACTGCTTGGACAATCATACTCTTACGTCTGATAACACTTTGACATTGTTGCCAATGAGCAAAATGTCATCTACATATAGTACAAGAAATACCACCACGTTTCCGTCACTTTTTTTGTATACACAAGACTCATCCGAGCACTGAATGAATCCATAAGATTGGATTACTTCATTAAACCGGATGTTCCAAGATCTCGAAGCTTGTTTCAGTCTATACATGGATCGATTGAGCTTACAAACAAGATGCTCTTTACCCTTTGCAATGAACCCCTATGATTACTTCATATGGATGTTTTTTCAATACTTCCATTAAGGAAAGATGTCTTGACATCCATTTGTCAAATCTCATAATTTATATGAACGGTAATAGATAAAAGAATTTGAATAGATTTAAGCATAGTTACAGATAAAAAAAATTTCTCATAATCAATTATCTCTTGATAAGTATACCGTTTTGTAACAAGTCATGGCAAGCAACATGCTCCTGACTGTTGATATTAATGGTCTGTATTCATCGTGAACAAAATATTAAGTTGCAGTACGAATGAAAAGTCATAAAGGCAACATGCAAACCTTATTTTCAACAATTTAATGCCCCATTGTTAGGAAATGTCATAAAGGCGTCAGACCCGACAACATCATACATCATCAACCAGGTCGCTGGGTCCTGCTCATGAATTTCAACAGATCAGAATGCAAAATTAAAGTGTTTAGGAGCAAAGCAATGCGAAAATTTCTGCGCAAAGTTCATTGAGGTTTATGTAATTCATTGGCAAATATTGCAACGTAGAATATTTTTTTCACATCGATGTTATTTTTGGAAGAAAGAGACTGAATTGAAGTGGCTATAGATGGACATAATGAAGTACTCCCGTGAAATCTACAAATTTTGTAATGGCATAATCATAATATTGATATATCAAAGATAGTTGGTTCTCATATACCAGGAGCAATCCTGTAATTATTCTCGCTTCGCCAAAACCAAATGTTGGTAAAGTAGCAAAGTTGTTGAAATAACTTGAGTTGAGCGTGAAAAGTTGAGGTTGGAACAGGATGTACCATGATCTATTTAAAACTCCAAATCACCACATTGAAAATGTTAGTTGTTGCAAACATCATGCTAATGTGGTATTGAATCTGATATTGAAATAGTGATTTCTAACCCCTTGTATTCATCACATTCACCCCGTCACTCTAACAACATTTAGTTCAACCCAACCTTCAATATGATTTCCAATATTGGTCTGTGCTAGTCAACATGGGCAAAAGCTATCATTTCGCCTGACAGCACAAAGTAAGGCAAGGTGAGACACTTGACGGCACCAAATATTGCTTTGTGACAGTCAACATGGGCAAATGCTATCATTTCACCTGCTCACCAGAAACGTGAGGTGACGCATGAAGTTTCTGTCAATGCGTTTAAAGCATTGGAAAAGCACGGCGATACCTTGCAATGGAAGCTAGGGTATCTCCAACGGTGAGGAAGGATTTTACTTTTTTTTGCGTAGCCCCATCAAAATTGAAAAGAGAAACCAAGAAGTTGGGTTTGAAAAATCTAACTCAACTTCTGAATTCATGATGACACGTAAGAAAGAAAAGAATAAAAAAACCGTAAAAATTCTCCCTTATGGATGCCCTTAGTTGCATGCAGTTGGGGCTTCTTTTTACTCATTGCATGGTCAGGTCTCAATTCCACATCACAGCTCCTTCTTTTCCCATCTCCTTGATCAGAGCTTGCAAGAATAGAGTGCGGGCTTGATGGAGAATTGACTAGTGCTACAGTCATACTATCACTGTAAGATCTCAGATCAAATCTTAACTAATAACCGAGTGTTTGCAATATGCTATTTATCTTCTATATCCATCTAAGAATGGATTGATGGAAATACTGAGAATATCCTCAGCGAATCATCTGTTATCATCGTGCATGAGCAAAGTCTAACTATGTCCTCCTCGTGTTTTTGTTTTCTGCTCGGGTTTTGAATTTCTATTGATATCTCAATTTTGTTTTTCTTTAAGCTAAGAATTCGAATTTGCTGACCACACTTTATCACTCACCTTTGCTTTCTCAGCGATCTGAGAACTCAAATCAATTTATTCAAGACGCATCCAAATAGATAAAAAAAAAAATTATATCATATTTTAATAATTATTTAAAGGGAATATAAATTTATTTGATATTTCCCTTTTACTCCTTCAATCGCATACAATCTCACCATCTTTCTCTACTCTATCCCTCCTCACTCCACTTTCTCTCTCCGCTCATGAAAAATAAAACGCTTTCTCCCCCTCTCATGAATCGATTTATTGAACTGTATCCCAATAGAATATTTAGATTATCATTCAAACACCTATAATTTGATTCTAGCTATGATCTATTTGTAAAAAAATTTTCTCAAGATGAGGTGTGCAATCAATAGATGTTGGATTTCTAGGCTGCCCACAGCGCGCGCTTCTTGATTTACCCAGGTGGCCGGTAGAAAAATTTCGTGAGGCTAGGTCGATCACCTCAGGGCTAGTCAAAGAGGCTAATTGGGTTTATTATTTTTTTTATTGAATTTATTTTTTTCAAAACACTACTATTAGGAAAAACCAAAAATAATAATGGATGATATATTTGAACTTCTTACAACATAAGAAATTAACAAGACCTAAAATAGGTACAATCAAAGCTCTCTAGGTCAATCAGTGAGTTTTGACAGAAGCTCACTGATTGATATAGAGAGTTTTGATTGCACCCATTTTATGTCATATAGATTTCTGAGGTTACAAGTAGTTCAAATATATGTCATCCATTGTTTATTTTAGCCTATCCGAAGTTATTAAAATGTTAATGAAAGAATAAGTCGAAATCTCACATTGGGCCTGATATGAGCTCATATCAGACCCAAGATGAGATTTTAGTCAATTTTGGTCGAAATCAATTAATTGACCTAGAGAGCTCCGATTACACTCATTTCAAGTCCTGTGAAATTTTAAAGTTACAAGAAGTGTAAATATACTCTCCATTGATTATTTCTACTTCTTTGGTCCAATGTGGGATTTCAGCCCATTCTTTCAATAACATTTTAACATCTTCGGAAAAGTCGAAATAAATAATGGAGGATATATTTGGACTTCTTACAACTTCAAAAATTCAGAAGACCTGAAATGGGTGCAAACGGAACTCTCTAGGTCAATTAATGAATTTCTACTGAAATCTCACGTTGGGTCTGATTTAAGTTCATATTATGCCCAATGTGGGATTTCGGCTGATTCTTTCAATAATATTTTAACATTTCCAGAGAAATCGAAATAAATAATGGATAGTGATCCTGTCTAAAATCAAGGAAAATGGTGCGCTGGGTGATGTTGACTGTGAGAAGACTTTGAGTTGGAATCAAGGGGCATCGAGCGATCCTTAAGTCACAAAAGGGAAATAGAGAAAAGAAAACTTCAGGAACCGGGCTAAGGAGGGATCCCCGACGAAGACACTCCGACGTAAGTCAAATACGTGGCCTATAGAAAAAAGAGTATAGTTAATAATAGAAAGGAACAGTGAGCTCTAAGTGTCTGATGTTGCATAGCGTACCTACGCCTCTATGAGGAGACCTCTTATATAGTGTCGATTTTTCTCTGTGTATGAATATTGATGCATTCCCAAAAAGAACCGACCCTTCTGACACTCTTACACCTTTTTGAAAATGGACCCACCACCTTTGTGATTTAGTAGAAGCTTCCCTCATAAAGACCGCACAAGGAATATTCCTTTGTTTCTCTGACAATCGTTACACAAAACGCTAAAAGACAATATTAGGTCGTTGGGTTGATGAACCCTTAATATGCTTTACTGGCAGGCCAACTAAGTCCCCTTTGTAGCCCGATCGGATCTCGTTTGTAAATGCAGTCGGGTCGGATTAAGGAATGATATCACTCTCAAGGACTTGGCCTCCGCTTAGTCTCTCCACTAGGACAAAGAGTTCCGTCCAGTCGAGTCGTGTGCCTAGCATGTCCGATCAGACCGATAGTCTAATAGGCCAGACCACTCCGCCAAGATACGTGACTCAACTCTGAATGACATCAATACAACTCATGATTTCATTGATCTTGAAGGACTCGGGATCTGGTTAGATGAGAAGTCTGATCGAATATACCACTCGGGCGAGCCATGTGACCGTGTTAGCCCCGAGTGTTGACCCCTCCTTGATCTTGACCACCACCTCAACCTGCTTTTTTGACTTTAACCCCACCTAGACCTTGACCAACACAGGGAATATTTCTTTGTTTCTCTAACAACCGTTACACAAAATACCAAAAGGGAATATTAAATCATTGGGTTGATGAACCCTTAATATACCTTGATGGCAAGCCGACTAAGTCCCCTTTGTTGCCCTATTGGATCTCGTTTGCAGACACGGCCGGGTCAAGTTAAGGAATGATGTTGTTCTCAAGGACTCGACCTCCGCTTGGCCTCTTCACTCAGACAAAGAATCTGATCTGATTGGATCATGTGCCTAACATGTTTGATCGGACTGATTATCCAATTAGCCAAACCACTCTGCCAAGACACTTGACTTAGCTGTGAATGACATTAATATGACTCAAGGTTTCATTAATCCTGAGGGAGTTGGGATCTGGTTGGGCGAGAAGTCCAATTGGCTAGACCACTCGATCGAGTTATGTAACCATGCTAATCTCGAGTGTTGACTCCTCCTTGACCGTGACCGCCACTTCAACCGACTTTCTTGACTTTGACCCCGACTGTGAGGGCCCCACGTTATTCCCTATATCACAAGCATCTCTTTCAAGTCTAGTCGAAGAAGGCTATAAACTTGATTGACTAGACACTTGTGTTTCTTGTGTCTCTCATTCTCCGTTCAGACGCTCGGTCCTGGTTCCGTCGCTCAGCTTGAGCTAACATTATACTAGCGCCTTGAAAATTGGGCACATTACTTATCATTAATGTTTAGTTTGATGTGCACATCCTTTTATCATAAGCGTATTTACCATCTCCCATCCCTACTAAATATGGCATGTATTTTTCCACCACGTGGCGCACTCTTGTGAAAAGAAAATCTAAAATGATATGCAAATATTGAGATTTGATGTGACCTCTGATAGTTCAAATTCAATGATCCTGATTAATCCTCTCTCCCTCACCCTTATAATCATACGACTATAAGAGGCCACTACTAGGGTTTTTAAGGTTTACAATAGTCGATGCAACTCTTATTGTTTTCGCATTCTCCTCTTCATCTTCTTCTTCGCCTTCCTTCCCACCTTCCTTCGGTATTGCCGATGACTTTTTGAATTTCGTCTTTCTATCATAAGTTCATTTTCCTCCCCTCCTCTATTCACTTTTCCTCTTCCTGATGGCCACTGCTCCTCCCACCGCCATCCACAATCTCTGATACACTTCCACCACCTTTTATTTCAATGGCAGGGAAGTGGACCAAATGCGACTTACTTATAATCTCTCCCGCGATCATCACATCATCATTCCAACTGGCTACAATCGTCCAAATCTTCCCCTCGCCAACTATCTAACTTTCTTCATGAATCAATTTTTGGTTGGTCTTCGTTTTCTCTTACATCCTTTCTTCATCGAGATTTACAACTACTTCTACATTGCCTTCCAACAGTTAGTCCTCAATTCCATTAGGCTATTGTGTTGGGTTATCATCCTATTTCGCTTGTACCAAGTCTACCTACACCTCCGAGTTTTCTATTATTTATATTATCCAAAGAAATCCGAGTTGAGTGTCTTTATCTTCCAAGTCCGAGTGTGTTCTGTTTTTTTTGATAAGATGTCCACTTCCAACAAAGGTTGAAAGTCTCATTATTTTTATCTCTGGCCAGTCCTTCTAGTAGCCTTCCTGATCGGCTGACAAATAGAATTTTATCGGTTTCTGAGATAGATGTATTCTGATAGGAGTTGATCTATCTCACTGCCTTCAATCAGTTATCTAATTTGAAGTTCAACATCCACAAGCTGCTTGTGGACGGTGTTATGTATATCTTCAGGCTTAACCCTATTAGAGTCTGACTGTTGGACAACTTTAGTGAGAAATTCAACCTCCCTTTACTATTATATCTAATTAATTTTTTTCCTATTTTGTAGCCAAAATGATGTGGAAAGCTTGCTTGGGGGACACCACCAAGTTAAATGTCGAGGAAATGGATGCATGTGGTGAGGCCAAGCTGGAGAGAAATGGGCGTGCACCGATCGACTTGACCAAGGAGTTGATCGAAGAGGGACTTGTGCCAGTCGGGTTGGCTGAGGAGCCGATCGACAAAGAGGGTGCCAACCAAGTTATGGGAAGTGACACAACCGCAAAGACTAAGGAAATGCCAACTCTTACGCATTCTCTGTTTCCTGTGGAAGTTCCCTCTGAATCCACCACCTCCGAAGAACCTCTACTCCAATGACAACGGTGCAAGAGGCACCGCTCGGCTACACTTGCACAACAAACTTTCACCAAAGCCCTGGTTCCACATTCACCATCTGAATGAGGAGAGAGTTCGTCATCCATTCCTCCGGTGCTTGGAGCTGAGCTTCCAACCCTGTCTCGTCCGAGCGGACACCTTCAATCTTTGAACTTTCAACCAGAGTGATTGTCGCTTGGCCTGTCTCCTTTTTTTCACCCCCTCCAACCAAACCATCGTAGCCTCAATCCAAAATATAATCTGCTCCCAAATCAAAATCCAAGACCAAATCCAACTCATAGGAGTTGAACGGACCCAGCAAACCCAAGAGTTAGTGCCACACTCAAGCTACCTTCTTATGAATGACTCTGCACCAACCCAGCCACGTCACTCTCCCCTCAACATCTAATAAAAATTCAAAGACCGGTGGCTCAGACTTGGGTGGACTCTCGGGCATGCATGATCAAGTAGTCCCCAAAGGAGTTGGTTGACCATTTTACCCAAGGCATCACAAGGGCTAACTCTTCTCACTGTCATACATTCATTTTTCTGTTGTATGTCACAATAATTGTTTATTACTTCATCAGTTCTGGGTGAGTGGCTTATTACTTTGCCAAAAGATAGCGGAGCTAAGTCACAACTATCAGACTTTAAAGGACTCAACGGGTGGAGCGGGAACCTCTTGAGGCTTTACTTATTGGTGTTGGAAGTACTAGCTAATCGAACATGGTTTTAATATTGGTAAAAAGTTCAAAGTTAAGCTATGTTGTAATATAACAAGCTTACATGAGTGTACATGCAAGACCTAGTTGAGGTTAGGCAACGAAGTCATAGTTAAGGGATTGTACATGAAGTCCTGGTCAAAGGATTGAGTATGAAGTCTTGGTCGAGAGGATTGGGCACGAATTCCTGGTCAAGGGATTGGGCATGAAGTCATAGTCGAGAGGATTGTGCACGAAGTCCTGGTCGGGTGGACTGGGTAGAAGACTTGGCATATCAAGGACATCGAGCGAAAGTCCTAGGAGTTTCGTACACCAAGCGAAAGTCTAGGCAGGTCGAGGATCAGAAGTCTAGCAGAAGTCTTGGAGGTCAGGATCAGATGTTGAACAAAAAATCAAATATGTGTTTGGAAAAAGGTAACTCTCCTGAGAGGAGTAGGTGAGGACGTGTTCCTCGTTGAGGGAACAGTAGACGTCAGTTCAACCTAGGATTTCAGTGAAATCTAAAGTCAAAACCAGACAGTCTAAAGACTGTCCAAATTATTATATTATGTCTATTATTTTTAACTCTATGGTGCAAGAAATTGAAGCTAGAAGTTGGTCGGAAAAGGGACTTCCAGGCTCCCGGGAAGAGTGGGTCTAGGTGCCTGGATGAACCCGAACCCAACAACTCATACATATAAGGTGGCTCATTCTGAGGAGTGGTCCAGGTGCCTAGATTGAGATAACCTTTGATGGATAGAGGCCCCTTAAGGTCATGCAACGTTAGCTTGATGGGGGCGCCCGGGACCGGTTTAGGAGCCTGGACAAGGCTATAAAAAGAGGGTTCGACCAGCACCTAGAGAACACCATTCCAAACAACTTCCATGCTTGCGTGCTACTCCGCAAAACTCTCCATGATGCTGAAATGTTCCTCCATCGACGACACTCAATCTTCTATTCTAAAGTCATCATTATATTTGTTTTTATTACTTGTACTTTAAAATTCTAAATTCTCTTGTTATATTCGAGCTATCAGTAGATTGTCCATCGAAAGTACTCAACGAGTGCAAGTTTTGGAGTAAAAGTCATCATAGACTTTGAACCAAGTAAAAAATAAAGTGTTATCGATTATTTTTTTTCTTTACTTTATTTTTCGTTGCATATTCTCTGTTTTCCAAAAAAGTGAAAAAGTGGTTAGCGCTGTTTACCC
>JBBMJZ010413094.1:996333-1009494 GCA_037833815.1 Zingiber zerumbet
CGATCAGTTTTCCAATTGTTCTGGCTTCCTGCTACTGCCCTACTATGCCCGACTGCTACCAAGCTTGACTCGACCATCTACAAAAGTATTTGGTAATACAATGTAATTCATATACTTAATTTCTGTAAACGAAAAGTGTAACTTGTTACACTCTTCTGATTCTTGTTTATTCGATCCTTCTTCTGACGTTTTTGGAAGAGGTCTTTAGTAGATTACCCGTCGATAGGTCCGCGAGACTTGGGTCTTGGAGTAGGAGTCGCTGAAAGCTCTGAACCAAGTAAAAACCGATCACGTACTTGTGTTTTCTGCTTGCTTTCCTATTTCTTTCTTTTTCCGCTGCGCATATTTTGTTTTTAAAAAAGAATTAAAGAAAAGTTTTTGACCACATGATTCACCCCCTCTCATGTGTGTCTCGATCCAACAGGATTTAGTTTCAAGTCATTCTGAACTCTCTCCATTAGTCGATTTTGATCAATTTCGATCAAAATCAACTGATGGACCTAGAGAGCACAGAATGACATAAAACTAGATTCTATGTGCTCATCTAGTTCTCCTAATAAGCATTAAGCTGACCTACTATATTGAGAGTAGTGATTTTCGAACATGAATCCAAATTTTCAGATATATTTGTGTTCAAAAAATCAATTCTCTCAATATAGAGTGTCAAATAGATGTTTAAGGGCATGAATATAATTAGGAGAACTAGACGAATATATAGGACTTGGTTCTAGGTCATTCCGAGCTCTCTAAATCTATCAATCAGTTTTGGCCTATGTTCCGGCCAAAATACCTTGGATGGTCAAATCACAGTCAACGAACCTGTTGTTGTACGTTACTCATTAGAGATCATTGGGAAAGATGAAGAAAAGACTTCTATCTGCAGGGCCACCAATGAGGTGTCGCTGATGTTGACAAAGTTGCCATGACCCAGGGAAGATAAGGTCGAACTGTCCTATGTGTTAATGGAGTCGCTGTGAGTGGAGGGAGGTGGGCCAACGGAAGTGCTTGTGGAGTTGTTGAAGGCATCATCATGCGTTGTAGGGAGAGTTGAATCATCTAGAGAACCTGCGGGAAATAGAGTTGCATATGAGAAGGCTCGAATGGAGAGTGGGGTGTCCCGACTCGTCCACTCCGACGCTAAAGTCAATCTCCAACGAGGGAGATGAAGAATGTGAATAGTAGAAAATGCGTATATATAGTCATATGTAAAAGTATACGTGTACCTTAGCCTACGGGAGCAAGACTTTTTTATAGCACGAAGGAGTGAGATATGCGTTAGGGCATCCAAACGGCAAGGCTGATCAAAGATAAGCTGGGCGTTGAGCCTGAAGTAGAAGGCGCAAAGCTAGGGCCGACCAGAGACCAATCGAGGGTGCTAAGCCAAAAGTAGGAGGCACAGAGCTTAGGGTCGACCGGGGACCCGTCAGGGGCGCTGAGCTACAAGTAGGAGGTACGAAGACAGGAGAGCTGAACCTTGGATGCTGGAGTCAAAATCTACCTCAAAGCAAACAACAACAATGTCATTGGAGTTAGAGGGCTTTGAGAAGTGAAACACGACAAAGTGTGTGCAACAGTGAGGGCTTGGAAGCTGGAGGGCTCGGAGACTGAGCATGACAAGAGGGAGTTACAAAGTCAGGCCCTACCGTGAGGTTACAAAAGGGCAATGCGGTAGCGAGCGAAGAAGCTTAGGCTAGAAGGACGGAGATGAGGGTGGCAAGAGCAATCTAGAAGGGGGTGGACTAGTCACGTCCGAAGGTGGTCTGATGACGCGAGATCCCACAGTAGGCAGAGCTGACAATGGAGTAGCATGCTCTGTGGTATGCTGGCGCAAGATCCAACTGTAGGGGGGGGGGTGAGATAAGAGGTGAGGGAGGCGATCGACAATGGCATCATTCGAAGGTGGCGACGGCGGTGAGAACTGGCCAAGAGGGGTGAGCTAGTAGGAGAGGCTAGCTGGCGGCGTACGATGGCAAGCAATGGCGCACGACGGCTAGCGGCGGCGTGCAACGGCCAATGCCAACTTGCGATAGACAACGGCGGCGTGCAGCAGCTAGCTACGAAGTGTAGTGGCCAACGGCGGCGTGTGGCAACTAGCTACGACATGCGATGGACATCAGCGGTGTGCATTAGCTAGCTACGACATTCGGTGGCCAATGACAGTGAGGGATGAGAGGAGGTGATGTGCGACCATCGAAGGTAAAGGAGGAGGATGAAGATGACGACATGAAGAAGGGAGCACAACCCCATGGTGTGGATGGCACGAGGAAAGGAGGTCGTCAAGTAGGTGATGATGGCAACGTTTGATAAGGAGGCTAATCCTGTGTGGGGAAGATGACAACGCCTCCAAAGGGGTGTTCCTTCGGGCGACAGTGTTTGCCTTGGGACTCCTCTGGGTGGCGGCGTGGGTACGATGGCTCATGGGAGAGCAGAATTGCCAAGAGAGAGGCGGCGTTCCTCAAAAAAAGAAAGAGAGTCTCCTTCCCTTAGCCAATGCCAACTCTAAAATGGAGGGGGGACAAAAAAAAAGTGGCTTGCTTATATCTTCATATCATCAATGTTTTTAATATAGTGTGTCAAGTTGATATTTGAAGGTATAGAAATATTCAAGAGAACTAGACGAGCACTATCAATCGGTTTTAACCGAAACCGATTGATAGACCTAGAGAGCTTAGAATAATATGAAATCAGGTTCTGTTTATTCATCTATTTATTCTGATTATATTTTTATTCTTAAATATGATATCCACTATATTCAGAGTAGTGATTTTTTAAATACAAATTAAATTTTAAAATTTAAATTTAGTAACACTAAATTATTTCCACCAATAGTTTGCTAATCGATTGGGAATAATAAGAGACCCAATGAATATGGGACATATAATTTAATAATTTTTAAACTTAGATACCTAATTTAAATATTCTAAAATTTTATTTACGTGGTTAGATAATTAAAAAAAAAAACTTTTTTCACAGTGAATGCCACTTGTATTGCACTACTTGCAAAAGACACTTCCTCCCGTCCTGTTATCGATGCAGTGCCTCCGTGAGTATAAGCCGCTGCCTGCACAGGCCGCCGCAGCAGCTTCTTACACAATTCTGATTGCAACTTCCTCCCCTCACCCCAGTCACGCTCGCCCCCCTGCTCTTCCTTTTCCTCTGTCGTATTGACGCCGCCCCTCTATTTCTCCTATCTACATCTCACTGGCTTTTGTCCCCTTTCACCCATTATTAGCATTAGCTGATCAAGCCCCGAGGCGGACCCCAATCAGCAACAATCCCCACAACTGCTTCCCTTGTCACCTTTTAATTCCTAACACCCTCATGCATGCCTTCCTCACCCTTCCCCGATCCTCACCTTTTCCTCTCTGGTCTCATCCCCTTCTTCCTCCATTTCCTCGTCAATTCTTTCATGCATGATTAATTTAGTGACTCGTAGGGTATTGATCTCCCCTCGCGAACCTGTCTGCATTAATCGAATCCCTTTCCGTTCTTCTTCCACAAGTAGTGGCGGAGATCGTCGTTATTTTTTTTTTCAGAGGATTGATTAGGAGATGGAGGAGGAGGAGCAGCAGCTTAAGCGGCAGCGAGCGCCGCAGCCGCAGCCGCAGGTGCCGTGCGCGCGGTGCGGCTCCGGCGACACCAAGTTCTGCTACTACAACAACTACAACACCTCGCAGCCGCGGTACTACTGCCGGACCTGCAAGCGCCACTGGACGCACGGCGGCACCCTCCGCAACGTCCCCGAGGGCGGCGGCAGCTCCAAGAAGAACCACCGCAAGAACAGAAACCTCTCCCCGTCATCTTCCTCTGTCGCCGCCGACGCGATGAAACTTCCCGCACAGCCGCTGATGCCGCACGCTGCTCCGGCCGTGGCTGAGGCCGCCGGTATCGGTGCGTCCCTCCCGCCGCTGCCGTCGTCGTACTTCTACAACGGCGGCGGAGGGAACGAGTTCCCTGCTTTTCAGATTCCTGGCGGCGGCGGGGCGCCTCCGGGGCTCAATCCCTTGGACGGGATCAGCATGCAGCGGTTGGTGCAGCAGCCGCGGTTGTCCCTAGCGCTGCACCACCAAAACCTGCTCGTGCTCCAACAACTACAGCAGCAAAGCAACGCAGCAGATCAAAATCAGATCAGGCACCAATCAAACGCCAACATGTTCTTCAACATGGCAAGCTCCCCTCCTCAACCTCCTCCTCCATAATCATCTTAATCTCTCAAGCATGCACTAGATCCGATCATGAGTTCTTTAATTGGTCCTCAGATTACTTGAATCTTGTACCTATTTCTTGTTCTATAGACAAAAAATGAGAGGATCTGATAAATTAGACCTTAATCGATCCTGCTTCCATGAAATCCTAAGTATTTGGTACTTCAAAATGCTGTTGTTGTGGTTGCATGGATTTGGAATCTGCTGAGAAGTTTTCAGTTCTAATTTGATCTTCTCTGAGATTGCAGAACTTTTGTCAGTTGATTATTTAAGCTATGCATGAATGAGTTTTAATTTTGAATTAAGGTGGACTTTAGATTGGAATAAGGGAATGTTGGGATGGGATAGTTAGCAACATTAATAGTTTTTATCAAAACAAAACAAAATAAAAATGAATATCCCTTCTACAGTTCTACTTGATCACTATAATAAAATTCCTGTGAGTTGGGTTAGGTGCATGGATGAGTGGTTAGTGATGCATAACTATGACGTGCAATGGAAGACTACTACAACTCGACTACAATCTCTTATAAAAAAAATAATTAATCAGGTCAGATGTTTTACGGAAGTTTTTTTATCGGCCATCAGGTGCCATTATGCTTGTGCTTCCATGATGTACATGATCTTCTTCATAATTGCTATTATATGTTTGTAATATAGAGATTGATGCAAGGAAAAACCTCATCATGTCGATTGCAATTGATTGTTTTGTTGAACTACATGTGGAATTTTAGGGCTGTCCTGAGGTTTTAGGGCCGGCATGGTGTTCAATCGAGTGGTCTTGGATCTCAATTGGGCTGCCACAGTGGGCTATCTCTTATCCGCAATGAACAATTGGGCGAGCCCAAAGGCAAAGTTGCTGGAAACAAGCTGCATGCAGCTCATAATAATTCTGAACTTAATTGAAATTGCTTTTAAAACATGAATGCTGGGATTGTTCATTCTAACTCAGCTCGATTAAATTGTACCACCCAACTGCAACACACAGCGATCAGAGTAAACCTGTTACACCAGACTTTGTCAACCATGCAGCACATGACTATTTTTATTTACTTGTTGAACATTTTAATTAGTTTTTAATAATTGATCCGGTCTCAAATCGACAAAAAGATGGCATACTGAACATGTGATTTCGAGGTGGATCTCGAGAAGATTCTGAGCAAGAACTTAGTATCATGATCGAGCCTATGTGTCAAAGAGAAGTGTTAAAAAAAGAAAATGTTAGTGACTGAGTCAGGGAAATGTCCCGGTGACTCTCAAGTTACACAAGGAGCTAGCTGAAAAAAATAATGAAAATAGCGGCAAGAAATAGTGAATTCTGATGGCGAAGCTTATCTACGTCTGTCAGTGAAGACCCCTTATATAGTAATATTTTCTCTCTACATGAATATCAATATATTTCTAAAATAGGATCAACCATTTTAACACTTTACCGTGTTTCTTAAATTGAACCCACCATCTGTGAGCTTGCGGGGTCAAAAGCAACACAAGGAATATCCTTACAGCGGTTATGCAAAATGTCAAAAACAAATATCAGGTCATTAGGCCGATGAACTATTAATTATAACACTTCAACATTAAGTTGAACGAGCCCGATCTACTGTCCAATCGGACATCTCTCTTGAACAGGTCTGATTGGCTAGGTCTGATCGGCTATCAAAGGTTAGGTACATTAAAGACTCAACATCTGATCGGACAAACAATCCGATCGAGTATAGTAGTATGTCTAGAAGATCCGATCGGACTAAGAGAACTTGGGTTCCAATCTAGCCAAGATGACTCGGGAGTTGCTCGAACAAAAGATTCGATCGGCTGAAAGACTTGATCTCTGACCAGATAAAAGAGTCTGATTGGATAATATGTCCAGAAGGTCTGATCAAACTAGGGAGACTCGGATTCCTGTCAAACCAACAAGACTTAGGATCCAAGCGGATGAGACGTCCAATCGGATAAAATGTTTATGCACTCGGAATTACTTGGTTGGCCTTGTCTCCTGTTCATGAGAGGAACCTGGATAATGTGTTTATCCTTGACTGTTAACCTTTTCCTAATTTTAACCGTCATGTCAATTTACCTTCCAAATTTCAATTCACTGGCATTACTGGTGTATAAATTTATGGGAAGGTATTGAATTAATTAATTGCGAGACTGTGAGTATATTAATCATCATATCATATCATATCAAATCATATAACTATTGAGCAAGTTACTTTTCCCATGCAACAGTGGCCTGAGCTGCAATCATATCGCATGCACGGAACGAGGTCACTCAGTAGATGCACTACCCACTGACGATATAAAATGGCAGATGCTACTAAAGCTGCTCCAATATATCTACGCTGTCAGAGCAGAAGAACAGATTAACGACAAATTAAAAATATTATTTATCCCATATATCTCTGAGTTTAAACTATCATAATAATGTTATTAAGATTTTTTTTTTGACTAATATTATGATCTAGAGGAGAATTAGGAGTCTTATTTGGTACTATCTAGGAGTTCAGGATACAAAATATCATTGATTAAGTCATTCAATTGAAAAACTTATGAGAGGAGCTAGATACACTTGAATATCACTTTGTGGTTTAGCAATATTTGTTCTTTCTTTTGTCCTGAGTTGGAGCATTTCAATATTTAATTTTCTTCATCCATTATTGACAGTGAAGTTGTACCCTTAATCTCAAATTATAAAATAATAAATTCTTCTCTTCCTTCCATAAGCCTACTCCATTGTCATTAATTAGTAACACAAATCTCTTGTGGTTGTGTTAACTTTATCTTTATCTATTTTCTTCTAAATTTATACAAGATCTTGAAATTTCTTTTCATGATTTTTAGTGTGAGAAAGGTGTTACTAGTGACTTTTTCTCAATAAAGATAAACCACTCTACTTTTATGAATTATTATAACTTTAAGTTAGAATGTTAATATAGTAAAAATTGACAATAAAACTGTTGATATCTATAAGCAAGCTCCAACTGATAAAAAAGAAAAAATAAACTAAATTTGTTTGCTCAAATGTATATATATTTTATAAATAGAAGAGCAAGTTAAATCAGTTAGTGGAAGATGTAAGGACCATAAAAAATATGTAATATAAAAAAAAGAAGTTTAATTGACATGAATATTCCTCATGACAGAACTCTGCATAAAGCAAAATGAAGATGTACAAAATTCTTATATTCGAGAACAAATAGTTGAGACCAATTGGACCTGATGATGATTTTTACCTTGAACAAAAATCTATGAGGAAATAATGAAGGACAAAGTGCATCAGAGGAGCCTTTTGCAGTTTTTTTTAAGATGAAAACAAATAATATATACAACCAAAGATTGAATAATGGAAAAGACAGGCTAGTAGAAAAACACCATCAAATGAGACAGATTGTTTAATAAATTCATGACATGTTTTTGGCATCATGTTAAGATTTGACTATATGATCGTTTCTCCTGCCAAAAACTTAGCTATCAAGAACAAAAACATTCTCTATACTATTCATATATATTGTCTCTCTCTATATATCATTAAAAAAAACAAAAACACAATTTGTTTTAAACCTGTTCTATAATTTATTGTACATATACATGTACATGTCTTGTTTATTATTTTCTCAATAAAACAAAAGAAAGTTCCATCACTCACAAATGAATCGACCTTTTGTTTTCCATCTCTTCAATCTTAGAATATCACAAAATAAGAGGCCAGAACATCACTTATTTGTCTTAATTTAGCCCATACACACATGAAATTTGAACATTACCATGACATAACTTGTCTCCATAATTTTCTGGATCAAAACTTTAATCTTTAACATATTTTGCTTATGCATAAAAATCATGGTGTGTGAGAGAATGTGTACTATTCTAGTCCAAAGCAAGCTACATAATTCCAATTGCTATATTACATGAGGAAAAAGCATCATGTGTTTGTGTTGCCCCATTAGACATTGGACCTCTTTCCTAAGCTACAACTTAAGACCAAAAAAGAGTTTTCAATGAAATAATTAAAGACTAGCAAATCCTGAACAAAAGTTGAAACACATGCCTGCCAAGTTTATGATCACCTTCTACATGAAGGAGACACAAGCCATGCCTGCCCAGTCCTTTAATTTCCCACCTAAATACTTAACTGATAAAATGCAAAAATATTGGTGAAAAGGCAGCTAAAGCAACTTAATTGAATCTTGGAACAATAATTCCACACACTGCATGAAATTAAAGACACTTGAATAGCTGTGAACAAAAATAATCTTGAGAAGGAAGCAAACAAGCCCACTCTTGATCATATATCAATTGATACAGTCCAGGAAAGAAAAATATAATCAAAACAAGTAAACACACCAACTCCAAGAAAATTATACCAACTCCTTAATTTCTGCAAGCTCTTCAAAGAAATGGAAGTGAAAAAAAGGAATCAATTGTTAAATGGCATCCATATATATATATATATATATATCTTCAGCAGATCAAATATTAGATATTAATATGAACTGATGAAGAATTTAAAAGCCAACCACACCAGTAGACCACAATCCCTGCTATTTATATACATACGTGCCAGAGCTGCAGCTGATCCTCTTCTTTAATCAATTCCCAGTGCGATTGGAATTTGATTGCAAATTGCCAAATGGATCCGATGTTCCTCTCGGAGCAAATTATAGCAGTCCGGTTGGTGCCTCGATGATTTAAAAACACAAGGGGCTTGTTGATGAGACCTTAATTTGCTTGCAGATCGACAGGAACTCTCCGATCCATATATACTTACGTAATTGATCTTAATTTAAGAACGCTAGAGAGGATGAAGAAGCCAGTTATCTTACTTTAAGTTGAGGGATGATGCTAACTAGGAATTAGATAAGAGGAGCGATCGATGAGCTGCAGTTTGTGTTGAAATCCGACCAACTGATGCCGCCGCCGGCGGTGGTTGAGTTCCAGTACATGGCGGCCGGTGGTGGAATGAAATTATCAAAGGAATTGATATCGGAGGGGATGATGGTATTCTGCCAATTCGAGGAGAAGCTGTTGTCGATCACATTGTTGCTTTGCGATTCCAATTTGACTTCCTTCATCATGCCGGCGATGCCTCCGTTCATCAGCGCTGAGGCCTCCAACTGATCAGCGCTGCTGTCGAATGGGAACAGAGTTTGATCGAATTGATCCTCTAATTGCTTCATTGGATGCTTGACGCTTGACGCGAGGAAAGATGTAGAAGGAAGCAAAGACGATCCGATTAGTTGATTGTCGTCGTTGAGGATGGAATTCACCGGCGGAAGTGGATGAAAGCCGAGATCTTGATTGGCGGAGGGGACTCCGAGGCCGAGATGCTGCAGCAAATCGGCGGCGGCGGAGTAGGACGCGTCGGCGAGGCCGTCCAACAGGAGCGGAAACGAGGCCATCTGCAGTGCGTGGCTGGCATAGAGCGTGGCGGCGGAGTCGGAGGCGGCGCCCGGTCTGCGCGCGGCCGCGGGGAGCGAATTATTAGATATCAACGGATGGTGGTCCGGCGGCGGAAGCAGAAGAGGGCGAGGGAGATTCCCAACGCCAGCGGCGGCCGAGGGGTGCTGTTTCTTGGAGGCGCGCTTATTCTTGCGGCACCCGCCGCCGACGGGGACGTTGCGGAGGGTGCCGCCGCGAGTCCAGTAGCGCTTGCAGGCCTTGCAGAAGTGGCGCGGCTGCGCGAGGCTGTAGTTGTTGTAGTAGCAGAACTTGGTGTTGGCGGAGTCGCACCGAGGACACCGCAGCGCCTCAACCTTCCCTGCCGTCGCCGGCGACGGCCCTTTCTCCATCATCGAATCGCTCACCTTATTATTATTATTATGCGTGCCAGCGCCGCCGGTGGCGGTAGCGGTTGTACCGTTGTTGTTGTTGTTCTTGCTGCTGCTGCTGCTGCTGCTGCTGTTAGTGTTCGCTGCAGCAACAAGGAGTGCGTCCTTCATCTGCACAGAAAATGGAGCAAATCAAGGAGCTGCAGAGGAGAGAGAGAGCGCGTGTTTCAGCACTACTATTAGGGCTGAGGAAGTGAATTATGAGAATGGAAGCAGGGGAAGGTTCCGTGACAAGAGCTAGCCAACAAAAACAAGCACGCAGAATTATTGACTGATGTGACAGAGACAGCGATGGATTGAGAGATAGAGAGAGAGAGAGCAGGGCACAGATGCCTGGCGCATTGGTGGGAAAAACAGTACCAAACCTACCTGTGGCCACTTCTTCCCGGAAGAACTCACGGCCAACCTCTCTCCCCCATTCCACTCCATCCTCCTCTCCTCCCTGCCCTTCTATCGCAGTACGAATAGAGCAGTGGGAAGCGAAGGAAACAGCGCGTATAAGAAGTAGTGGAAGGCGCAGAGAGAGAGAGAGAGAAGGGGGAGGAATCCCGAGGTGGCGCAGGAAGACTAGGAGTGATGAGCGTGAGAAACGAGGCGAGTGAGGAGAAGAATCGTTAGCACTGATGCTCTGCTGCAGCTGCCGCGGCCTGCAACTGCATGCCACTTCTTCTTCTTCCTCCTCCTCCTGAATTCACTTTATCTCCCTGCTCCTTTTTCTTTACGAGTTCGGCTTTGAATTTTTGTCCTGCTTAATCGATTCACAGACCGCCGGCTGGCTGTTCAAATTAACGGGATGGAATTGTTGCTCATTTCTTTTGATGAAACGCAAAAGAAAAGAAAAGAAAAGAAATATGAATGGGAAGAGAGAAAGCGACAAGACGCAGCATGTGGGGTTGGGGCTAGTGGGCGAGACCACCATGAGATGAGAGATGCATGGAGATCATATACATCTCTGGGTGGAGTTGCTGCCATCAGGACCAGGCGTGCTGCTGCTTTAACGAGACAGGAGACGGGTTCACCATGTGGGCAGCTCACCTCTCCCTCTCTCTCTCCCTACTACTGCTCCTAATTAATCAACCTCCATTAATTTAAAGAGATCGATAAAGAAAGGCATCATCACGTTATTGCGGGATGAGGAACAAGCCTCAAAGGGATTCTCTAGTCTCCCGAGAAATCTCATCGCCATTCATAGCAATTATTCTCTCCTCTGACAAGAAACTAGTATTATATGCATCAAATCTTACCCAAACAGGTTGCCCTGCTGTATATTAAACAAACTGTACGCTCTTAATTCTTTTAACTAGTTCATCAGGAGATTAAATGCGAATTCAAGGACAAGGATTTGGGTCAAAGCTAGAGTGGCCCACCGCCGACCGGAGATTCCCACTAGACGTGGAACAGCCGACGCATTGCATGCACATGGAGAGATGGCAAATCCATGAAGAGATCGAGATATATAGAAAGAAAGAGAGAATACGCCCAATTGGCGTGTGCATCTGTGACTGACACGGATTGTTTGGTGTGGGGAGAATAGAATTAGGATTACAATATTAAACGACGACAAAGATCTCAGTGGTACTTTTATTCCGTTCCTCAACGTTATTTTTGCTAAATATGCATGTTTGAGAGGGTAATTGTTTGTATAGACACGAACAGTAGTTGGAGTTGGTGGTAGAAGGCGTGAGGATTCACATAAGGCGCACCATTAGTGGACTGATTTATAGAGAACTTAAATTAAGAACTACATATATATAGTCGTAATATATCATGCATGATGGTTTACTCATTTGGTGAAATTAATCATGGATTGAGGGTTTAGATGTGATATGGTTTGAAAGTATATGTGCATAGCAGACGGTGATAAAGCCATTGCAGCAAATTGTGCTCGAGGCAGGACGACTAGTGTAATGATCAAATCAACGCAGGCCATCGTAACTCTAATAAACTAAACTATACCCTCACAACGTAGCACAGACAGTGGACGTATGATATCTCTGGCGTAATGACCAGGGGTTGATTCTCAGGAACTGACGATCTGGGGTTTACCCTGCCATGCGCCTATGACCTGTGTACCTGTATGAACCTCCCTTCATATCCGTGGGGCCGCTAAGGTAGTGGATCTACCTTTTTTTTCCTAATAAACTAAACTATATTACAACAAATTTAGAGAGATGTATTGAGAACTTGTGCCGCCGGCACTATATAAATATCATAACAAGTACAAAATAGGAAAAACATCTAAAATACTAATAAATAAATAAATAAACTAAGAAAATATTCTCGGATAAATAAAATATTCTTTAATAACCCTCTTAAGATCGTGTCCTAGAGATGAACAGTCGAGGTCAAGAAAGTGACTTGGCGAGTGCATTGACCAACTCCAACTGATTAGCAACAAGAATATGAGTAACTCATAGTTCGGAGAATTACAACATATCACGAATAAAGTGATAATCAATAGCTAAATGCTTGGTAAAGAGCACATCAGACGTGATAACTGGAAGAATCAGTTCTATCAGAAGTGACTTAATCCATTAAAGTTCTAATGCTGCAGAGGCAATGACGCGATATTTGGTCTCAGTCAAAGAGTGTGCAACCGTGTGCTACTTGGTAGATTTCCATAAAATCATATTAGTATCTAAAAAAACAATAAACACATATGTAGAACACTGATCGTCTGGATCTCTGCCTAGTCTGTATCGGAAAAGACATGAAGGATGAGAGGTGTATCTGCAAGAAGACGAATGCTAAGATCCCTAGTGCCATTGAGATACCGAAGTAGACGTTTCGCAGCACCCCAATGCGTCTCTGAAGGAGCATGCATAAACTATGAAAGTTTGTTGACCGTAAAGGAAATATCAAGACGAGTCATACGGAGATATTGTAAGCCTCTAACCACTTGTCGGAACTTAGTCGTATCAAAAGATGAAGACCCATCATGCAAAGTAAGACAAGAGCCAGCAGCAATAGGAGTGGAGACTGGCTTGGAGTCAAGCATGTTGTGTTTGGAGAGAAGATCAATGACATACTTTTGCTGAGACACGAGAAGACCATTTGAGGTTGGGCGAACTACAATACCGCATAATAGGGAAAGAGCCCCAAGATCCTTAATCACAAATTTTGCATGAGGT
>JBBMJZ010413094.1:1025973-1048510 GCA_037833815.1 Zingiber zerumbet
AGTCTAAATTATGTCAGATTTATATTGCATGGAATGGATCACCATCTAAAGGAACATGCCTGTCAATTATTATAGTAGATTCATTTACCAACACTAAATGTTAAGCAATCAATAGATTTCACTGCATGTGGTTATAAATGGAGCTGCTAATTTTGTTCCTCTTGGCTAGTGAGTTTTTCATTGAAATGCAAATGTTTTTAAAATACCATATGCAAGCTCATTTTGACATGGTTTTGATAGTGATACTTTCCTGATTTACCAGATTTGCACGATAACAAAGTAGCAAGAGCAATGGCAACTATGCAACATAATGCAAATATTAACAAAATTTTGCAATTTTAAACTTCTTAATAACATTTAGTTGGAAGGTTAAAACAGAACAGCATTCTGGGCATATGAGGCTCAAAATTAATTTCATCTAGAAAGAAATCATTTTATGTAAAATATACTCTTCTGAAGCCACATTGTCTACATGTATACTGAACTTAGAAAAGGAAAAGGAGCTTGCTACTTTTATTCCCATACAAGAGCTTCTAGTTTCCCCTGTTTTTACCAAGATTCCTAACCAAAAGGATGGCAAGATCTTGCAGAGACCATCTTTATATCAACAAAAAGAAATCTATTAGGCTAGGTTATCATTTTGAATTATTTGTTTTCTTTTTAATTTCTTTCTCAGTCGAACATGACTGACCTATTACACGTTTATATACACAATATAGACAAGGTAGCCATCATAATAAGGAAATAAACCATTTACCTAGACTGCTAAAATATTTCTAAAAATATCCAAAAGATTACATAAAAGAGTAGAATATGTAGCCATTACCTTCGGTGGGTTCTCATAGTCTGCAAAATGATGAATAGCTGCTGCAAGCAACCCAATTCCATCTAGAAGTGATTTAGCAAGCAAGAAGAAAGATTATAAGCCCGTTTGCTCAAATTGAATGGAATAATAAATGCTGCTGCTCCTAGCAATGCCAAACCTTCTGTGAGAGTGCCCTTGCCAAATTCATCCATTAAACATAAGGAGTGAGATGTTGCTTGTCTGTAAAGACCGGAAGCCATGGATTAGAGCATACATGCCAGACAAAAGTGTTAACATTCATGTGTACCTGAAAAAATATTAAAAAATTTACCTAAGCATCATCCCCACTTGATGGAGGTCAATCATGAACGTTGATTGCTCAGGAGTCATAGGCTTGTTTCCCATAGCACAAAAGATTCTGCTAAAGGAAAAAAAAAAAGATGGGAAGAAAATTCATAATAGACCTAATGGCTCTGTTTTTTTTCTCTTCCTTTTTTACTGAAAAAGGAAATTGATAAAATAGCTTAATTACTATATGACTTAAGCAAAATGATATTCCTAATGCTCAACCTATCAGTAATCCCAATAGTTGCAGAATCAGCTGGCACAAAACTTCCAATGTGAGAAAGGAAAACCAATAACGCCACCTACAATAAAATTTCATTTAAATATGAGAAAATCCATATAATATCAAATATCAAAGTATTTACTGTATTGATGCAATTGATGTGCATGCTAAATTACAAACAAGTAATAAAACACAAGATTTTAGTGGAAGGATATTAGCCAGAAAAATGCTATACTGATATTTCAATATGTAAGTTGAATAAAGTGAAAATTGATAGGAAATTGTGTCAAACCCATCTAGCAACAGAATTACTAAAACAGAATAAAAAATACCTAGGATATTTTTTTGACAAAATTTAGATAGGTTATTTTTTATTATTTTTGCTTTAATTGAACCAAGATTTATAAAATTTTAGTTGAAATATACAGAAACAATCAGCTATGTTTATTCACAAGAAAATGAAAAAAAATGAGAATTGTAAATTATATCAATCCAGTAAGAACTGTTTTTCATTGGTAAATCCAAAAAAAACACTGTTAATAGTATTAGAGTCAAAAGGTTATTTAGGTCCAGAGCATTTAGTTCCACATTGGTACTAGCTAGGTTTAGGATTTCTTGAGTCCCATATGTAACTATATGATAGTTATCATATAGATGCAACCTTGTACAGTTAAATATTTCAGGTATCAACATTCAGCAGTAAAAAAGATTGAACAAGAATCACTTTATAATTGAACAAACATAAAAGTGAAGCAATTGTTGCTGCTTTTTTTTTCAAGCATAGATATGTGATTGCTCAAGTACTCACGTTTGCATGAAGGCTACCTTGGCAATAACTTGTATACTCTTACCGACTAAGCTAGTTGGCCAGAACAATACTTTGCTAATATTAGTGTACTACTATAATAGAATGCTCCCAACAGTAAATCAATGTAAAAAAAAAAAAGAAAGAATGCAACCCTATGCTATACTCATATATATTATCATGGTAAAATTCATCAATTATGAATAAAAATGATCACAGGGTTTCACCTGCTTGACATAAATGCTTTTTCCTGAATAATTAGGACCAGTTATGATATTTATTCTCCCTGAAAAAGAAACATAAAGCCTCTGATATAAATTTAATCATAATTCAGAGTTAGGATGAATTCCTGGTGTCACCCTCATTAAGTATTCTTGTGTCATTTGGGACAAAGGTATCAACAGTCATCTCCTGTAAAACATGCCTGAAAAATCAAGTAAAATTATAATAATAACTTGAGTTCCTTTTTAACTATATCTTACTAATAAGATTATTAATGTATCAAGGTAAACAACTTTAAACCACAAATTCTTTACCATGTGAAAAAGATACCTGCCATTCCTTATGTCAAGAATCGTATCCTGGGTCAAGATGGGGCGCACATAATTGTTTTGACGAGCAATCATTGCCAACGACAAAATGCTGATGAAGAATTCAGAGGATAGCACACAGTTAGTATAAAAGGAGTAACAAGTGAGGAAAACAACTAAAATCAGTCAGTCAAGATGCAGCTAACATCCAAGTGTAAGAGAGATCACCAATCAAGCTCTGCTGCAAAGCTCACTGCCTTGATTAGCTGGGGAACAAAATTAAGTAATCGAGATATCAAATCCCTAATAATTGCTCTCTCCATATCTGCACAAACTTTGTGTTATCTTTTCTCAAGAGTCAGACATAGTAAACCATGATATTTAATAGACGATTTAACAAACCAAAATAGAAAAAAGAATAAAATAGATACAGAATGAAACCATAAAATTACAACTAATATCTGTTCTTGGTGTACTACTCAAAATAACTAAGAATGCAGGGAAAATGTTCAATGAAATAGATGAACAGATTTCAATGACAGTTTCTATAGCTTCTAACATAATTTAAAAAAATGTAAATGACAGATGCATTCTCATAGGATCACCATCCCAACGATTCAACATGAGTAACACGCAAGATCATAGAATGAAAATTATAGATTAGGAGTTCCAACATCTACTTGTGAGAAAAAAGAGTTAATATGAGACTGAATACAGGCTGATATTATTCTGATAGACAGATGTCATAGAGGAGATTTATGTAAAACCTTATATACATTGGAGAGAAAGAGGATACTGAAAAAGGACAAAGACTAATTTTATCTTCATGAAATTGCAACCGAAGAAGAAAAGTGTTGCAAATATAAGTGAGATTATGGTTCCAGTCACCTAATCAGAGGATAGAAGTGCCAGAAGACTAACTTGTAAATCATTTTACTACAAGAGTGGGTGTAGATGTTTGAAAATGAAAGAAAATTAACTAATTTGAACATAAATTATGCACAGAATAAGAATGAAAGCTGATGATATAAAAACTAGCAGTATATCATCTCGAGATAGAATGGGAGAAAGATATTTTGGGGGGTTTTATAACTTGAACACTTGACCTGAACTCCAAGATACAACATTTCCGATGCTTGAAACTTGATTTGGAAGCTGAAAAATCCTGAAATTTTTTGAACTTTTTCTGATAGATTTTTATGGATAGGGTAGAGTATGTTGGTTTTTGCTCACCCTTATATGATATAATACAATGTTGAGAGGGTAAAAATATTATATTGGCCCTGATCTTAAGCAACAACAGTTACTAACGTAACACTATAAATAAAATATCCAACATTGAACAACTCTTAAGACCCACTAAATAAACGTGGAACTTATATAAGATTTTTTTTTTTTACTGATAGTGATTGTAATACCCAGTAACCAGATTTTTTTATTTGCTAAAAAAGGAAATCGGCTTGACTTTTAAAAACCAGTATTATAGATGGCAAATAATGCATCAGTTTAATCATTCTTAAAGAAATCTTGTTATTTTAGAGCTTCAAGCAACTTCTACCTCAAAAAGAATCATCCCTCAGAAAAAAGGAGCTACAAGAAACCTCCTTGTTTTAGATGGAGAGCATTCATACCAAGAATTTTATGAAAAATATCACCAAGAAGGTTGTCCAAATCTTTAGTCTTTGGTGTATGATAAAAGAACTTCTTAATGTCTCCATCTTCAGAAAACTGAAAAAGTTTCATGTCAGCTGGCACTTATTTTGAAACCAAGTTGAGAATTGTAAACAACTTACAGCAAATTCAAAACCTTCGAGTTTACCCAATGTTTCATCGCTAAGCTTCTCATCAAAAATGCACATCAAATATCCTAGCAAATGAAAACTTGTGAAACATTAAAAAGTGGAATTTATCTAGTGCTATAATTTGGAATATGATGATCACTTAAAAGTTGAAGATGTAAACATTAAAAAAGAGAGTTCAAGTCTTCTCCTAAAATTTTACACTAAGTTTATTGATGATGGAGAAAACCATCAGAGTTAATTATAGTATTGACAACAACTAACCTATTTGATGCACATAGACTATACAGGGGTCCTTTTTCCACCCATACTGAACTGGAAGGGAAGCACTCTCATATGCTGATACCTGAAAAAGTATTCTCAAATATAACCACAGCATAATAGCCAAGAAAATTTAGTCCAACTTGAACAATGTAATTGGAAAGAAAGCTTCTACTTGTTCCAGGAAATCAGGTAGGCCCTCATAAACCATTCTCAGCTCATCCAACTATCATTGAAGCTACAAGATTAAAGAGGATAGTATGCAATAGGAAGTAGTGTACATATATTTATTTCCAACTTTACTCTGAGAGTTTCCTAGTTTAGAAACAATAAATGATATATGAAAGAAGAAAAAAAATAGATTTATATTCAATTCAATAGAGACTGAATTTGACTCAACTTCGTCGCAAAGTCCTTCCTTCACTAGTGTCTCATATCCCTTCTTGCAGCGCTTAACATCAATAACACCCATTATCTGCATACAAGAACATGCAACAATAGGTAGGGAAAATAAGTTAATATCTCAAGAGAAACAGTTAAACATGATAATAACATGATTGGTCATGCAATGACCAGATAAACAAATTATCTTTAAAAAAGATTAAAAAACAGCTTATTAGAATAAACCAACAAGAAATTAATAAGACATTTCAGTTTTTCTTTTGATAAAAATAACCGTAATTTAACAGAAGAATATCTAACAAAATAAAGTTTGGTGAAAACTGAAGGAAAAGCTACAATGGAAAAAAAAAACAATTTATCTGAAATATAGCATTCAAAGGACCTTGAAATAAATTGCTCTAATAAAAATACAGAAGAATATCTAAAACTGATGGACAAAAAGATAAAATGGAAAAACATTTAATAAAATGGAAAAAACATTTAATAAGAAGCATTTAATAAGCTTAATGTGAATGCCCTTTGAATTAAAGGAAATTGAAATAAACTGCTCCAATAAAATTATACATAAGCGAAGACCAACCTTCAATTCAAAGGACATTCACATTAGAGAAGGAAATGATCCCTATGAATGTTTTCATCTCAAGTATTTCTATGATAATAAATAGGATTTCTGAATGGTGAACATGTGGATTGCACAAAAGAGTATTTTTTTCAAAGCTGTAGCTAGTAAAGTTTCGTGTTAGTCGGTTTGTTCCTATATATGATAAACAAGGTCTTTAGATATCTATATCAACAATTGGCCCTATAGTTGTTCTCTTTACTAGGGGTGTAAATGATCTAAGACGAACTGTATTTAAGCTTATTCATTTTATTTTTAGCTTGCTCAAGTTTGCTAATTAAAGATATTTTCGAGGTTAAGCCAAGCTCAATATTTCTATCGAGCTCAATAAATAACATTAGATAAAACATTGATCTAATGCCTAAAACTTATACTATTTTCTTATTTTTAATGTATTAGTATAC
Organism: Zingiber zerumbet; assembly: GCA_037833815.1. Taxonomy (NCBI): domain Eukaryota; kingdom Viridiplantae; phylum Streptophyta; class Magnoliopsida; order Zingiberales; family Zingiberaceae; genus Zingiber; species Zingiber zerumbet. The sequence goes on from JBBMJZ010413094.1 coordinate 1,032,167, forward strand.
AATTTAAGATTGTAAAAAATTTATAGATCATTATATTGCTATATATTTGAATAAAAAATAGAGAAATAAATTTATAATCAAGATTTAGACAAAAAAAAAAGAGCCTAGGTGTTCAAGTATTTCAATTAAGATTGAGACAAGCTAACAAATAAGTTTGTTCATGTTCATGTATGTTTCAAAATGAGCTGCTCATTACATTCAAATTTGTTTGTTTTATAAACTTTTTGGCATAAACATGCACTTATCAGACCGAACACAAAGCTTATTAATGGACATTAGTTCATTTACAATCCTTCTATTTACAATTGTTTTCTTCTATATTTATACTCATTTCTTCATATTGAGTTCATTCCAACCGTTTGTAAAAATATCTTGGTTTATTGAATTTTAGCTTAAAAATATCATTTTCATGTAGAGTAATGAAGGTCAGCAATAAGCTCCAATAAGGGTTGTGAGATAAATAGTTATTCATCTCATCCAAAAAAAACTAATAAACCATTTCACACAACTCTATGTTAACAGTATTAAAGAATATTATGGTTTGAATTGTTTTGATTTGATATGATTTGATAGATTAGGGAAGTAATATAAAAGGAAATGATAGGTCAATCTATGATTGAGAGAGATTTTTATTTTCCTTTTCTTTGTGACCTTCCTTTTCTAGGGTTTCCTGCATCCTCCTATTTTAGTTGGACTCTTTGTAAATTATGTAGAAGATGAAAATATGTATGCTCTTTTTCTCCTCATACAATTCTACATAGTATCAAAGCCATAGGGTGTAAGTATGAATTTGAAGGCAGCCATGGTTGGCTCTGGCTCAACATCTTCAGATGCTAGGAGTAAGGTGATGCCTTTGGAGGCAAATGCCCAACCAATGGTTAATTTTCTTCCTGACAACTCTACTCGCTCTCTCCAGATTACCCTTCATAAACCGAATGGAAAAAATTACCTTGAGTGGTCCCAAACAGTGCAATTGGCAATAGACGACAAAGAAAAACTTGGATATCTGAATCGTGAAATCAAACCCCCAACCACAATGGATCCAAAATTCGAGCCGTGGCACTCTTAAAATTCTATGGTCACTGCGTTAATCAACTCTATGGATCCTGTAATTGGAAAGTCATTTATATTCCTACTCACAACTCGAGATGTGTAGGAAGCTGTTAGAGAAACTTATTCGGATTTGGACAATCATTCTCAATTGTTCGAATTGAATGCCCGACTGTGGAAAATGGAGCAATGAGATCGTGAAGTAATAGTTTATTATAATGAGATGATGATTGTTTGGCAGGAGTTGGATTTGTTTGAAGAAGAAGATTGGGAAAATCCAAATGATAGTACTCGCTATAAAAAGAAGATAGAAAGAGGTCGGGTATTTGTGTTCCTGGCTGGTTTGAACAAGGAACTCGATGAGGTTCGAGGGTGTATCCTTGGACGAAAGCCTTTGCCTCCTCTAAGAGAAGTTTTCTCAGAAGTACGTAGGGAAGAAACAAGACAATATGTGATGCTAAAAAATATTCTTGAATCAAAACCAGAAATGGAAGGGTCCGCTCTTGCAGTTCGTGGTGCAAAATTTGGAGGAAAGAGGTCGGGTGTTTGTGTTTCTGGCTGGTTTGAACAAAGAACTTGATGAGGTTCGAGGGCATACCTTAGGACGAAAGTCCTTGCCCCCTCTGAGAGAAGTTTTTTCAGAAGTCTGTAGAGAAGAAGCAAGAAGACATGTGATGCTAAAAAATGTTCATGAATCAAAACCAAAAATGGAGGGGTCCGCTCTTGCAGTTCGTGGTGCAAAATTTGAAGGAAATAGACAAGGAAAGCAAAGGCCTTGGTGTGCACATTGCGGAAAATTGTGGCACACTCATGAAATCTATTGGAAGTTGCATGGCAAATGGGAAGAGAAAATAGGGCAGCGATAACAAGTTAGGGGGAGAAAGTCGTGCCCTTCATGTGAACCATTCAGATCCGAAACAGCAATCTTCCTTAGAATCTTTTCCCTGCATTAAGGAACAAATGGAGTAATTACATAAACTATTTCAGTCCCAATCCTTAGGAAATTCTAACTCTTCATGTTCCCTTACTAAATCAAGTATTGTTCTCGTCAGTACCATTGCATGTACCAAATCTAATGGTTTATAGATCTTAGATTCAGGTGTTACTGATCATATGACTGGTATTTCGCAATATTTCTCTTCATATACACCAAGTGCAGAGAATAAAAAGGCCAAAATTGCAGATGGTTCCTTTGCTACCGTTGCAGGAAAAGGACTAGTACCTATTTCTCAAACTATAACATTGAAAGATGTTCTACATATTCCTACCCTTTCATACAATCTTCTATCCATCAGTAAATTTACCCACGATCATAATTGCAGAACTAATTTTTGTTCCTCGCATTGTAAATTTCAGGATTTAACCTCGGGAAAGATGATTGGGGATGCTAAACAAGATGGTGAGCTTTACCTCCTTAATGAAGGATCAATTATTGGAAGGCAAGACCATAAAACTTGTTTGGCATTATAGATTGGGGCATCCTAGTTTTCAATATTTAAAGTTGTTGTTTCCCAAGCTGTTTATGAATAAAGAGCTGTCAGTTTTTCAATGCGAGTCATGTGAATTAGCAAAACATCATCGATCTGTTTTTCAATCCCAATCAGCACCTTTCACTATGATTCACAGTGATACTTGGGGTCCTTCTAGAGTGACCACTCTTTCTGGGAAATATTAGTACATTACTTTCATTGATGATCATACTAGGGTCACATGGGTTTTTTTTGCTAAAAGAAAAATCTAAGGCTGCAATAATGTTTAAAATTTTCTAAAACAAGGTTCAAACTCAATTTCAGACTTAGATAAAAATTTTTCAAAGTGATAATGGAACGGAATTCTTTAACAATGTATTGGGGAACTTTTTTTTGCTAAGCAAGAAATTGTGCACCAAAGTTCATATAATCATGCACCTCAACAAAATGGGATTGCTGAAAGGAAAAGCAAACATCTCCTTGAAGTTGCTAGAGCCTTGAGTTTTACAACTAAGGTCCCTAAGTATCTGGAGGGGGCAGTTCACACAACAACCTATTTGATTAATCGAATGTCAACCTAAAATTTGGCATTTAAAACTCCAATCCAGGTTTTCACAGAATGCTTTCCTAATTCTCAGTTAGTGATAAACATCCCTATGAAAATCTTTAGAAGGGTTGCATTTGTTCATAATTTTGATCCTAGAAAATCAAAACTTGATCCAAAAGCACATAAATGCATTTTTATGGGATACCTCGCCAATCAAAAGGGTTATAAATGCTTTGATCCAGTTTCGAAAAAAATCTCTCTGGATGTCACCTTCCTTGAAGAAACTTCATACCAGAACTCTCATCTTTAGGGGGAGAACAAAACTAATGAAGATGAATGTGTTGATAAATCTGACTTTACATTAGCACTTATTCCTAATGATGCCCAATCACTAAAAGTAAGTGAGGTAGAAAATGTGAAAAATATTGAATCTACCGACAAACAAGAGCACTCTGTGATAATGCCATCTTAAAATGAGCAAGCTGAAACAATAGAAATGGATGTGAAACGATATAAAGGTCTTGTCTATTCAAAGACAAAGAAAGACCCTAGTCCCAGCATCACCAAGAATCTAATCAGAGGTTCAATCATGAAATTCATGATTCACAAGGCCTTGATCTTCCAGGTAACTCTGAGTCTAACTCTTCTAGTCAACTAAATCTTCCCATTGCTTTTAGGAAAGGTGTTAGATCTTATAAAAAATATCCACGGTCAAATTTTGTGTTATGAAAATATTTCACCTTCCAATTGTACATTTGTTTCACAATTATCTAATGTATTCATTCCTAACAGCATCTAGGAAGCCCTGAATGTTCCTGAGTGGAGAGAAGCTATTTTTAAGGAGATGAGAGCTTTGAAGAAGAATTCTACTTGGGAGAAAGTGGACCTACCTAATGGCAAGATAGTTGTTGATTGTAAGTGGGTATTTACAGTTAAATACAACTCAGACGGATCCTTGGAGACGTACAAGGCTTGCCTAGTAACTAAAGGGTTCACTTAGACTTATGGAGTAGACAACTCCGAGACTTTTTCTCCGGTTGCTAAGTTAAACACAGTACGAATACTTCTATTTATAGCTGCTAACCTTGATTGGCCATTGAATCAGCTAGATGTGAAGAATGCATTCTTAAATGGGAACCTAGAAGAGGAAGTTTATATGGAACCTCCACCGAATTCACTGAGAAATTTGGAAGGTGTGGAAGCTGAGAAGGTCAGTCCCCCAGAGCTTGGTTTGACAGGTTTACAAGGTTTGTTAAAGGTCAAGGATATACTTAAGGCTAATCTGATCATACTCTATTGACTAAAAGATCCACCAAGACATGATTTTAGTGTTGATTGTCTGCGTGGACAACATAATATTGACCAATGATGATGCTGAAGAAATAAGAAAATTGAAGCGAAGCTTAGCTAAAGAGTTCGAGATTAAAGACTTGGGCTAGCTAAAATATTTTCTTGGAATGGATGTTGCAAGATTCATGAAGGGCATTGTGGTTTCACAACAGAAATATATTCTAGATCTTTTAAAAGAAACTTAAATGAGTGGCTGTAAACCATCAGAAACTCCCATAGATGTTAATGTTAAGCTTGGAAAAGTCAAATAGGGAACTCCTGTAGATATAGGAAGGCACCAAAGACTAGTTGGAAGGTTGATTTACTTATCACACACACGTCCTAATATTGCCTTTGCTATGAGTATGGTGAGTCTTGAAGCTGAATATCAAATTCTCCAGGAAAAGAACTCTTTTTTAGAAAAAATGACAAGAGAGGGATTGAGGTGTATACTGATGCTGATTGTGTAGAATTAATCACTGATAGGAGGTCAACTTCAGGGTGTTGTACATTTCTTTGGGGTAATTTAGTTTCTTGGAGAAGCAAGAAACAAAGTGCATTTGCTAGAAGCAGTGCCGAGGCCGAGTTTAGATCTATGGCTCAAGGTGTTTGTGAGGTTTTTTAGATTAAGATCTTAGTAGACTTTACTAAGGCAATTAACCTTCCTATGAAGTTGTACTATGATAACAAGGCAGTGATCAACATTGCTCAAAATCTAGTTCAACATGACAGAACAAAGCACGTTAAAATTGACCGACACTTTATAAAGAAAAAACTTGATGAGGGAATAATTTGTACTTTATTTGTGCCAACTTCACAGCAAGTGGCAAATGTGTTGACTAAGGGCTTGTTGAAACAAGCATTTGAATTTCAAGTCAACAAGTTGGGCATGATAGATATCTTTGCACCAACCTGAGGGGGAGTGTTGATAGTATTATAGAATATTCTAATTTGATTTGATTTGATAGATTAGGGAAGTAACATAAAAAGAAAGGATAGGTCAATCTGTGATTGAAAGAGATTTTTATTTTCCCTTTCTTTGTGACCTTCATTTTCTATTGTTTCCTGCATCCTCCTATTTTAGTTGGACTCTTTGTACATTATGAATAAGATGAAAATATGTATGTTCTTTTTCTCTTCATATAATTCTACAATGATCAACATCTATGTTGTTTTTTTTTTTTTTTTTGCTAGCACTAGATATCCAGATCTTCGAGCTAACTAATCCTGAGGAGATAGCCAGTCCGACCCCATGAATATTTTCCACCGGTCATCAAGGTAAATCTGGAAGTGCTCGCAATGACCCAAGTTTGTCATTGCACTAGAGGAAAGTTGGGAATCGAACAATGGGTACTTGGAGGACTTCATGGGAGCCCTATCGCTATACCATAGACCAGGGGGCTGATCAACATCTATGTTGCAACTTGAGGGGAATGTTAGAGAGTATAAGATTTATCAAGGTAGACAAGGTTTATTTTACTTAGTCATAGCCAAAGAGAAATCTCTTTGAAATTTAAAACCACAATTCTAAACATTGTTCATCATGATATGAAAATTACAATTTTCCTCTTAACTGAACTCATTAAAGAAATCAGAAAATGATAAAATAAAAGTAAAGCTCAAAAAACTAAAATATTGACAATAGACACATTGGAAAATCAACCTCCTAAGTGGCCTAAGATACCAACTTAAACAATGGATCTAACATGGTAAATAAAGTAGCTTAAATTTTGATTTAAATTTTGAAGATTTTTTCTTTGAAGAAAACCTTTTTTTTCCTCGTAGCATTTTCTTGATCAGATGATAGGAGCAAATCATGATGTATAATGTGTTCATCTTCCCAGATAATATTATAATGCTAATGAATGCATGAACTATATAATGCTATCAAATACTAGAATCAATCAACAAAATAAATACTTCCAAGGGTTGAAGCAACTATAAAGCCAACTTGGCTTGTCATACCAGTTTCCAAGCTGACTAATTTTGGCTGAAGGAAATTTGGCTTTCAATACAGGAGGAACATTTCCAGAAAATGCAGGAAGAACTGCATGGAAGATTGTTACAAGAATAATCATAAGATCACAAAAGCTGCAGAATAAGAAAAACATACAGATCTACATGCAACCTACATATATAATCATGCTATGCATAGAAGTTCATCAACAATTTATGGTCACTGGATATGGAAACAGGAAGAATCAACTTCAAACTAAATGAGACAACTGTTGACATCGAAATTTTCAAGCATTTTGAAAATATCATGAATCAGAAGCAATTTTCAAATTTATTTTTGAAAGTAATTGATCTTAAAAATTGTTGAAAATTTCAAAATTAACATTTTGAGGGTTCACGCTCTCAGCATTTTTGAAATCCTAGACATTATTTGGGAATTCCTAATCTAATTTATTGAACAAGATTTTCTCAAATTAATGGATCTAAATTGATTAAACTTTGTTTAATTTGATATCAAGGAATTAATTAGATCTTGACACAAATTGCTATTGCAGCTTACCATGATTATGAGATCTTGCATATGGATGTCAAAACCAAGGGTTAAAATCTCGACCCGTGCCGAAGTTTCGGTCCTAAACCGAAACGATACGGCTTCGGTATCATATCGTACAATGCCGATAGCGTTTCGATATATATATATAAGGTTTGGTAGTATTAATTTTATGTAACTTGACAGCATACCTTTCTCAAAACTTCTGAAATAAAAAATAGGTAATCTAAAGTATTTCCTAGACGTAAATATCAAATATTCATATCAACATATCAACAGAAATGTGTTTCGATTAGGAACCAAGAATCTAAAAAGTAGATAGCTAAATATGTTAATATTCATGGTTCCAAATCTTGTTTATAAGGCAAAAAAAAATATTATTTATACGGGCAAATTACCTCTGTGGCCCTTGAACTTCTTCAATCGCCTACTTTTGGCCCTCCAAACAAATCAACTATGCAACTTTTTTAACTGGTTACTTGTGGACCCACTGTCAAGTTTTTCTGAAAAGATTGATGAAAACTATGAAGCATGCCTTCTACGTGCCTTTTAGAAGGGTAAAAGGCGTCCATCACCCGCACGATGTTCGACCAAAATCCCGTAGCCATCTTCGCAGTTTCCAAGGTGCTGCTTCCTGGAAGATCTTCGCCAGAGAGGCCACTGCTAGCGCGTCGCAACTGCATTCCGCCCCACGCCTCCGCTAGACCCAGTTGGGCTACCACCATAGGGAGCGGAAGCGGTCGATTCACTACCAGCGAGGCTGTCATCACTCGAGCGTCAAAGAGGAGGTAACGGCGACAAGAGCAATGGCCTTTTGTTGAAGGTGTTGCTAGCGCTGTGCTCTACAACTTCGCTTTAGCTAATGTTGCTACTGGTATGAGATATGTCGCCTCTTCTATGTTTTACCCCTTTAAAAGGCACGAACTTGAAGGAGGGGACACAAGTGACCAATTAAAAAAGTTAAATGGTTGATTTATTCAGAAAAAAAAAATTGGAGGGCTAAAAGTAAGCGATTGAAAAAGTTTAAGGGTCAGAAAGGTAATTTGCTCTATCTATAATAACTATATAAATTAACAAAAAGATCATAATTTATATTTAATAATTATATAAATTGTTTATTAATTAATTTATATAATATACAATATAATTATATAATTATAGTTTATAAATATTCTAAATTATATATATATAGCTTATATTAAATTCTAAATCAAATTTATTTAAAAATTTTATATATTTATTAAAAAAAAATTAACAATTATTTTTTTTAGAATTATTTATAAAATTTTAAATTTTTTTAAAATTAAAGTTTATAAAAAAATAATAGATATTATATATAATTTTAATTTTAAAATTTTTAATCTATTTTTAATTTATAAAAAAATTAAAGTTATAAATAATTAAACTTTTATAAATTAAAAATAGATTAAAATTATAAACTATTTTTAAAAATTAAACTTTAATTTTTATTTTTTTTAAAATAGATTAAATTTTTTTTAGAATTATAAAAAAATTAAAGTTTATTTTTAAAATTATATAACTATATATTATATAAATTATCTATTTTTTACTTTAATTTTTTTATATTTTTAATAAAAATATATATTATAATTATATTAATTAATTAAAAGTTTAATTAATTCTTTATTATTTTATATAATTATAATAATTAATTAGAAATTAGATATTATATATATAATATAATGATTTTAATTAACACATTTAATAAATCCTAACTTTTCCTCTCCCTTCGCGATTCTGCTGCCACTCCTGATTTTTTTTTTTTTTTGCCTCGCCACCTCACTGCCTCGCCGTCTCACCACCACTGCAGGGTTCAGGCAACGAGTCCGCCGCGGCCGCGGAGTTCACGCGACGAGTACTTTGCCACCGCAGCCGCGGGGCTAGCGCAACGCCTCCTCCGCAACCCCAAGGCTCGCGCGACACCTCTAAGGCTGGTTGTGGGCCTCGAAACCTACATAGTGTCGGTGCCGGTTTTGGTGTATGGGCGGAACGGTAAGTTTCGTTAGTTCCACCCGGCACGGAACAAAATTTTAAACACCGGGTGGAAATCAATTGACGAATCTGATGCTCAAGGTGTCCATATATTTAAAGTCTCAAGTTTATCTGCAACCAAGTGACACTTTGAATGAGCTGAAGTTCCCAGCCTTCAAAAACGTTGCACTAGGTTGGTAATGTGGAATAGTTCTAGGTTAAGATGTGAAGCTGTTTTACCTATCACCAATTGGTGAGGCTGCGGATGTATCAAATGACTAAGAGTTTGAATCTTCCCTCATAAACATATTGCTACTACAATAGGGATGGATATAGGGAATGCAGAAAAATATTATAATTTAAAAACAGGAGATGGTCCCTTGTGCACGACAAGGGATGGCAAATCCAGGGGAGAGTTCCTTAACTAGAGTTCATCCAGTGATCGAATCCCTCATTCCCCCTCCATCCTTTTTACTCAAGATATAAGTTCCATTTGACAGCATTTTAATTTATTTTTTACAGCTTGTTTAATAGTTCATGAAATATGTTAATTCACTCCAACCCTGTACACATCTTATCTCGTATCACTAGTTCAAGTTGTTTGCGATGTTTTGAGCATGGATGTAAGAATTGCAATGGATTTTGTTCATATTTCATTCCTTACTCTTATATTGAGGTTGTTTGTTTAGATTCTGTTTAAATTTTCATGATATGGATTCCATATCCCTATTTGTCCTGCTTTGTTGCGACTACATTATACTATTCTTCACAGGTTCTAACCGCTAGGTAAATACTTCACAGGATAAAAAGATTAGGTAAAAGACCAATCGCGTTCCTAAATAAATCTAGCAACCACCTCTTAATCATACGACAGAAAAGAGGATAACTGCAGCAATGAGGAATAATGCTCACCGATTGTTGGAATGGTGGTTACAATCTCTCCAAGCTTGAGCTTGTACAGGATGGTCGTCTTACCGGCAGCATCAAGCCCGACCATCAGGATTCTCATCTCCTTCTTCGCAAACAGGCGACTAAACAGCTTCGCGAAAGAAAGCCCCATTGTTCCTCACCTATCATATTTAATAAATAAACAAATCAATAAATCGTTAAATAAAGCAATAACACACGAATCGAAGATCCAACAACAAAGGCCGCAGATCTGGAGCAGAATAAGATATGGAGTTGAAACTTGATACAAAAGCCCAAAAAAAAAAATACAGATCAAGGCGACGAAGGCTACGAAAAAAACAAGATCTGAACGAATCCGGTTCCGAGCAAAGAGTCGCTGCGGGAAAAGTTAGATCGATCTAATATAGTAAGCCGGAAGAAGCAGATCAAGCATAACGTGAACTAAAACAACGACGATCGAGAGGCAAAGGAGAGATCAGGATCACCTGGGAAGCAAGGTAGGTAGATTGGAGGAGACGAGGACGAGAGAGGTCTTCGCTTCTCTGCTACGCGTGGAGAAAAGGAACAATGTTGGAATGAATAAATAGCGGCCGAATAAATACTGAAAGGCACCGACCGATACGAAACGAAAGCGGCCAGATCACTGTCGGGCTGGGTACGGGTTCGGATCGGTTGGGATTTTTCTATTAGCAAATAGATTCGATCCGATTTCATTTGGAAGATATGCAAAATCTGTGAATGGTATGGATAACAAATTTTTTAAAAAGAAAAAGAAAATTAAAACCTCTCCTTTTTTATTTTCTTAATTGATATATGTAATATTAGTTGAGCAAAAAATTAAAAGATCCTTTTTCAATTTATTATCAAAAAAATATCTCATTTATTATATATAAAAAACGTCTCATTCAACTTCATTATTTTTTTATTATGATTTCATAATTATTATAATATAATCAACATAAAAAAAATATCTTATAGTAATTATAATTATATTATAGTAGTTATAATTGATAGCTATTATAATATAACACTTTATCTTTTATTAATACTGATGAATATTATATTATAAGGGTATCCATAACGGCGTTAATGCTTGAGGCATTAACGCCGGCGTGAACACTTTTTCAGACACTGTAGCATTAACGTGTTCAAATCTTTGAACGCGTTAATGCTACATATTCATAAAAAAAAATAAAAATATATATTAATATATGAAGGTGTTAATGGCGTTGTGGGTCCCCTAATAACACTCTAATTCAAATCAATATTAATAATACTATAGTGTAACAACTACAATTCATAAATCAACACTTAATCAATATTAATTAACATGAACCCATGTTAACATCATATTACAATAATTACAAATTATAAAAATTTATTTCTCATCAATACTAACTAATATTATATTATAATAGTTACAATATTATATTATAATAGTTATGAGATCATCGCTAAAATTATATAATTGTAATAACTATAAAACCATAATTACTATAATTATATAATAGCTACAATTCTGTAGCTACTATAATTGAGTATCAACTATGATCTGTAGCTCTATATTAATATGAAAAGTTTAAAAAAAAAATACCAAGAGACAAGATTAGACATCCTTAGCCTTTTTGTTCTATTCCAATAAAAGAAACATCTTTTGTTTTACGACTCCAATACAACAATAAAAACGGGCACCTTTTGAATTTTGCCCATATTAGTTCCCTTCAATACAGATTCAGCAATGTTGTTTGCCTGTGCGCTATTTACTTGTTTATCAAGTATCACTTCTTTGACACCGTGGGACATTGCCAACTCATGAGAAATTATAGGAAATGAATGAGAATGAGAGTGACAGCGAAAGCATCATAATTATGCTGAAAGAAACCAAATCACTAGTAATTGTTCGCATCAAGTACAAAAAAAAGTATGTCAAATTCTTAGTCGAACACTCATGTTAAATGACATCATTGGGATCTATTCCATGGATGAAATATGGGATGGAAAAAATTGAGTCCAGAATAGAGAATGAAATTTAAAACAAAGCAAATGATGACAAACCTCTGTAACTAGATCCTAATGTTGCGGCTATGGATTCTAGCCTTCTCAGCATCGATGATGGACTCTACAAGTTTCACTGCATTGTCGAGCTTCCCTTCAGCATTTGTGACAACATAGTCAAATTCTTTCATATGCCTAACCTCTTCTCTAGCGGTTGCAACTCTAATAAGAAGCATTTCTGGGGTTTCTGTCTTACGAGATACAAGCCTCTTGACTAATGCTTCTTCACTCTCTGCAACCAGGAAGATGAACACTGCTGAATCACCCAGTACTGACCTCAATGTGGCAGCACCTTGTATATCCACCCTCAATACAATGTCAAACCCTTTAGCCAGGTAATCGCGAATCTGAAAATTGACATAGCGAATTAACAGAAGCAAGATTTGCATGAGAATATAACGCACTCTAATCCAAACCAGGGATTTTTTTTTTCTAAAGAATGGCTATTAAAATGCAGTGTGAAAAATAATTTAGCATACAACACAAGACACAGTGCTGATAGAACTTCAAAACAAGTGCCCACCTGCTTCTTAGGAATTCCTTTGTAATCGCCATAAACAATAGCATGTTCTAAAAGCTCATCCCTTTCAATCATCGAGAGAAACTCCTCTTTGCTGACAAAATAGTAGTCCTTTCCATCAACTTCACCTGGTCGTTGCGGACGGCTGGTTGCCGTAACAACAAAATGAAGCCCATCCCGAACTTCAAGTAGCCTCTGTGAAATTGATAATATATTGACCTTAAAAATTGCTATATTTCCTAAGTAGATTAACTAAACCAAACAACCTAATAAATACAGTGGATTTCTTGTTCAATTATATATTTAGGATTTCAAACTGCAGCACAAAAATAGAGGCGCCCATAAAAGGCATAAAAAAAAAGATATTCCTAATTATTTCTATATCATAAATCAAATAAATTTAGCAAAAAGTGATCGATACAAACAAAAAAAAAATATTCTAAATATATCTTCCAAACTCTTCTTATCATTTTCATAGCTATGAAAAACATGTTAACTAATGAGTAAACTACTTTTCTGTTTATATGGTTTGCTAGAAAGATTTCAGGGATAAGCTGTTCACTTCAATCTGTGGAAATGATATATATTTATGCAAATGCATGTCTTGCAACTGACATTGTCACCATTAGTTGTTAAATTCAGTATAAATCCAAGCGAAGCGGATATTTTTCTAAGTATGCAGTTGTCATTAGTTGTGAAAATGCTTGTCATGTTATGTCTGAGTAGGACAGAAAGTTATAACAAGATGTTTTCTGAACTAAAATAATGAAAATGTTACATTCGAAATGTTCCAACAAAGATGGAAAATAGCACTATGCCAAAGCAACACATAATAATTTGCCATAACAAGCAGATGAACAGAAAACTAAACTTAGTGCCATTGACAACCCTATAGAGAAATAGAAAATTGGTCTTGATTTTTTAAGTCCAAATTCTTTAAATTGGTGAATCTGCCATCCAACTCTTATCATTTGCCTAAACTCCCCAGATCTCTTAGACTCTTAAACTCATACTTGGCATCAGGCTCATAAATATATAAAAGACATTGGAGGCACTGTTATGATAACGGCATAAAATTTAAGCTAAAGAATGAATTGCAAAAGTGCTGTTTATAGTTGACAAAGTAAAGAAGATTCTTACTTTGATAACTGCATCTTTACCAACACCACTTGGTCCACTAACAACAAGAATTAAGGGATTTGGCGGAGGAGAAAAAGGATCAGAACTGAAAGGCGAACCTAGCATGGCTTCAAGTCGCTTGAATAAGCCAGCCTACCAATGAGTTAATATCACAGTTTCAGAATGTGAACAAACATGCAAGAAAGAGAAATAAAAGGAAAAATATGAACGACACATGACCTTAAACAAGCATATGTAGGAATTTCCATAATTCATTGTTGTTTAGTGACATAGTTTGACGCATGTTGATTCTACAACATACACCATCAGATATTAGTAGCAGCCACATTACCTAATTTGTTTACTACTTCTATCCAAATTCACTAGTCAGAACAGAAAACTTTCTAAATTGGAGGAAAACCTGCATGGGATGCATTGGCTTCTAATTGAATGTTTAAGCAAGCCAGTTTCCTAATCTAGAGTGATTAACCCAGCCATTGCTACCTAGAATCAGCAAGCTCAGATATTTCTTTCGAAATTATACACTTATAATTTCCTACCTCTCTTTATCTTTCAATTATGCCAACATTCAACCAGAGATATAAATGAACAAACGAATCAACTGGGATCGCAGATGGAATTGCCATCCTGATGACCGCTGAGCCTTCCAACCAACAAACCTATATCTTCAGAACGCATTTCCTGAATCACTCTTCAATCAAAGGTTATAAAACTCTTGTCAGTAGACTAACACTACGCATCCAGAACACACTTCTTATCAATACGAGGAAACGCATAACACCAAAAAAAATAACATCATCCAAACGCCAATTGTCAGTACACAGCACAATATACACTGCAAAGAAGAGAAAACGGTGAAAAGGATCTAGAACGAGGGTCGAAGGAAACTCAGAACCCTAACCTTATCGGCAGTGGAAGGCGGAAGAGGAACAAATGGAGTGCGTTTCGCTTCCTCTGCAGGGGAGGACAAGGACATGAGAAGAGACCTGATGCCCTCCCTACGTCTCGCAAAGAACCCCAACCGGCTTAGGACGGTGTTCCTCGAGATAGCGGGAGGGGAGATAGGCTGGGGAAGAACGGGGAATGGAGCGGCCTGCGATCGAGCAAGGGAGGTGAGGAGCCTCCGAAAGATCATTGAACAAGGACGAGCGGAGGTAGAGAGCGGCGTTCGCCTCGGCGGTGGACCGAAGTGGTGAAGCGGCCCCATTAGGAATCGAGCTTTGTCCATGCCCCATTCGTCGGGAAATAGAAGAGGAAAGAAAAAGAGGATAAAAAAACATTATTTATTTACTTTGGGGATGGAAAAGAGCAAGCATATAAGGGGAAAAAAAAAGAGAATATAACAAATTTAAAAAAATCAAAAGGCTTTTTTTTTTTTTTTTTGAAATCTTTAGTATGACGATTCTCTCTCATTTATTATCATAATCTATAGTACGTCAATGTATTTTTTAAAAACTAGCTTTGTTTTATTTCTTTGCGTGTTGTATTAGAGGCTACAGTTTGGTAGTGACTATAATATATACATTTTAATTTTAATCAATATATTTTAGTAGTTATAGTACATAATATGAATATTTTATTATCAATATTATATTATAATAATATTTTAACTTTTATCGATACTAATAATAATGTTATAATTACATAACTATACACTTTAACGGTAGCCAACTTTGATTACCATTAATTAATATTATATTATAATAGTTATCCATAATTAATTTTTTATTTTTAATTAACACTTATCAATATTGTAGTGTCCCCGGATTATCGTGTCGTGATAGAATATCTAAATTATTACCTATATATTCATAGTTCGATCTTCAATTATGACGTATTTATAGAATTTTTTTTAAATAGGGCATGCACCCAAGGAATGCTAGATTTTTAGATTGCTCATTATGCGTACTTTCTGATTTATCCTAGTAATTTATTTTGATGGCCAATAAAAAAAAATCATAGGACCAAAAGATTAGTCAATAAAATTAACTAGGTTTATCAATTTTTGTTATAGTACTATCACTGTACAGTAGCTACATGATTATAATTGCTATAATTGAATCGTAATTATAAACTCATAGCTGGTATAACACCATCAATAAATAAAAGTAATTTTATAAAATAATAAACTTAATTTATTCATTAAAAATTTTCACTAACTATACTGGTGGTCCACCGGGGGAAAAAGCAAGTGTAAATTTTGCTTTATTCCTGACTTTTAATAAATTTACTTCTAGTCTTTTACCATTTTTAAAACTAGGCTCTCAAGTTTTATTAATATCATTCTACTATTTACAATCAATTAATGAAAGATCAATACAAATTGGAGAAATTTTCACTTTGTCCTTGAAATTAACAGATTTTTTTTTTTGTTATTTGAGGGGTTCATGATTTTTTAAATCATAATTGATGTGGTGACGGAGGAAGGTTTATCTAGTACGGAATCAATTATCAAAATAAAGGTCAAAGTCAAGATGACCAATACCCAAATGCCTAAATATCGAAGGCCCGAACGAAGGACAATGATAATGGTCGGTCGAGCAGTCATCACTACAAAAAAAATCAACTTTCCCGACGGAAATATCCGTCGGCATTCCGTCGCTACAGTGGAATACCGACGGATTACCGACGGAATAATTACTGTCGGCAAAATATCTGTCGGCCACCATCCCCGACGGAAAATAATTCTGTCGGTATTTTATACCGACTGAAAATAAGTTTCTGTCGGTAAATATACCGACGGAAATAAATTCCGTCGGTATAATCGCACATTACGAATGCCCTGATCGGAAATATTGCCGACGGAAACGACTCTTCCGTCGGTAAT
>JBBMJZ010413094.1:1048610-1063654 GCA_037833815.1 Zingiber zerumbet
TCTTTCGTATGAAACTGAGTATGAATGAAAGATTTAAGAGATGAGATTCCTATAGTATCACTTCTAGTGATAACAATGTCATCCATATACACAACTAATAGAATGATGCCCACTATTGACTGCAGACTTGCTTTTTATCATAGATTTTCAATCGCCCGACTAAAATTTTCAAACCAAGCACGAAGACTGTTTCAAACCATATAAAGCTTTTCTGAGATGACAAACTCGCCCTGATTCCCTTGAGCAACAAAATCAGGAGGTTGCTCCATATACATCTCCTCCTGAAGATCATCATGAAGAAAAGCATTCTTGATATCAAGTTGATGTAAAGGCCAATTATGAGTAGCAGCTATTGAAATAAACAATCGAACATATGTCAACTTTACAACAAGAGAAAAAGTGTTAGAATAATCCACACCATAGGTCTGAGCATAGTCTTTAGCAACAAGACGGACTTTTAATCTGACAACTACTCCATTTGGATCGACTTTAACTACGAATTTCTATTTGCATTCAATAGCTCGTTTCCCTGAAGGTAAATCGGCCAAGTCCCAAGTGCCATTGTCATCTAAAGCAATCATCTCCTTTATTATTGCATCTTTCCAACAAGGATGAGATATGACCTTACGAACAGTTTTAGGAATATAGATAGAGTCAAGTGAAGCAATAAAAGAATAAAAGAAAGATGATAAGCCATTATAAGAAACAAAAGAAGTAGTAAGATAACTACATTGGCATTTACCTTTGTGTAATGCAATAGGAAGATCATCGTCCGAGATTGGATATGATGACGAAGTAGTAGGTGGTGCAGTGCATGAATCAAGAAGTTGACGCCTAGAGTAGACTTGAATAATAGGAGGCTTGTCAAGAGCCGGTTTGGGACAGGTGTCGAGGATGTGATAGAATATATCGACAAATCATCATTCTCCCTTTGATGGTTGGAATAGGTGAGGATGGGAAATAAGGTGTATCCTCCATGAAAGTAACATCAATTGAGACAAGATATTTTTTAATACTGGAATAATAACACCTATAACCTTTCTGAAAATGAGAATAACCAAGGAAGATACATTTTAAAGACTTGAGATCTAATTTAGTAACATGCAGACGAACATTCTAAACAAAACAAGTGTTATCAAATATCCTAAAGTTAACAGGAAACGACTTATTGGGAAAAAAGATTTTGTAACGGATTTCACCATGAAGAACAGAGGATGACATGCTGTTAATGAGAAAACATGTTTTAGAAACTATATCAACCCAAAAAGGTTTGGGAACATTTATTTGAAATAAAATGGCTAGTGCAGTTTCAAGAAGATGGCTGTTTTTACTTTCAACCACATCATGTTGGGATGGAGTATCAACACAAGAGGTTTCATGTAGCATACCATTCTGGCCCATATAAGACTAGAATGAACCGGATGTATATTCCTTGGCATTATCATTTCACAAAATAAGTTTTAATCAAAATAGAGAAAATAATTCAGAATGATTTTTCATTAAGTATAACCAAGTTACACGAGAATAATTATTCACAAAAGTAACAAAATACCTAAAACTAGGTTTAGAAAAAATAGGACAAGACCCCAAATATCAGAATTGATAAATATAAAAGGAATAGTAGCATCTTTATTTACTCTAGGACTTGAACTGATACGGTGATGTTTTGTAAACTGACATGACTCACAATCTAAAGAAGACACTTTTCCATATTGTGGATAAAGTTTTTTTAACAAAGGAAGAAATGGATGTCTCAACCTACAATGAGCCTCGAAAGAAGAAGTACAAGCAAAAGAATTTGGGAGCGGTGTGTTAAGGATGTAGAGGCCTCTAGGCTCATATCCTTTACGAATAATTTTCTTTGTCAAAAGATCCTGAAATAAGTAATGATTAGAAAAAAATAAGATGCAACAATTAATATTGCGAGTTAGTTAACTGACAAAGAGCCAATTAAAGGATAAATTGGGTAAATGTAAGGTAGGATTGATTGTTCCAGATCCACGAACACAAGATAGAGACCCATTAGCTAAAGTAACGGTAGGAGTGTTATCTTTGGACTGAAAAGTAGAAAAAAGATTAGAATTACCTGTCATATGATCCGTGACACCAGAATCAATGACCCATTTGGAGGATGAGGTAACAAGACATGCATTGTGTTTACATGAATCAACAACACCAGTGATAGAGGAAGATGAAGACTTGAGTGATTCCTGATATTGTGAGAACTTGGCAAATTCTTCTGTAGAGATAAGAAGTGATTTATCAGAGACATGATTAGTGGATGCAATATAGGCAAAGTGTCTTTGCTAATTTTTGTAATGAAATTTTCTACACTCAAATTTTGTATGACTTGGCTTACAACAGTAATTGCACAAATAGCACTAGAATTCAACGTTTGAGTTTGAAAGTCTTGGGAACCTCCTTTATTTCCATTGTGACTAGTTAATCTTCCACATAATTAGTATTGCAACTTACTAAAGCACCACTAAGTGGAACGAGTATAGTACTTTTCTATATGGAGAATGCGACTAAATATATATTGTAGAGAGGAGACCTCAGAATCAGAGAGAACTTATGACTTAGCTGACTTAGAGTCAGGAGATAAGCCAACGAGGAAGCTCATGATAGCTATCTGCTCTTGTTGGCATTGTTGAACCTTCACATTAGGGCTAAAGGGCAACAACATATTAAGCTCTTCAAATGTCTTCTTGAATGCCATAAAATAGTTGATTAGAGGCTGATTTTGTTTTTCCACGCAGTAAAATACTTTGCAAACCTCATACATGCGGGAGAGATTTCCTCTTACAGAGTACAAAAATTCCAAGTAATCCATTAGTTCTTTAATAGATTCATAGTGATTGATCAAACCAATTACCTCACTATCAATACAATTTCGAATCTAAAGGAACAAGCGAGCATCCTCTCTAACCCATGTCTGCTTCGAATCATCTTGAGGGTCATTAGTCAAATGACCATCTTTGTCAATATTTTGTAGAAGGCACTACATCCGACACAATAGAAGGCTCATTTTCAGCCATAAGGTTTTATCCCAAAGGAAACCAAATTAGAGATGAAGGGAGGAAGAATTTTCTGTTTTCTGTTGAGAAGAAGACCAAGATGGCAGCGACTGTTTTTCCCTCTGCTGTGTTAGGGTTGGAGGTGACGGTGTGAGGCAGTAGCAAAGGAAGACTTTGAAAAGCAAGTGAGAGGCGGAAAGCGGGAGATTGCTGGAAAAACTGTTGAGGAAATTATTAAGAATTGGAATGCTGACCTACAAGAGCATTGCAAAATTCCAAAAGCAAGCTACAGCAATAGCTGAATGGGATATGAGGATTATCGACAACTTGAATTAATTGAAACACATTAGCTGGAGGATGACAAAGCTCTGGAGAGGATGAGAAGCGAGAGGTGAACAATGACAGAAGACGTAGGTGTGCCCTCGTCGAGGCAGTGATCAAAGGATCTACCTTGAGGATGAAGCTTCATGCATTCCAAGCAGAGATGCAGAGGAAGAGCAGCAACCGGACAGAGGATGCTAAAGCGTGGTTGGAGGCAGCAAGAGGCGTGGCCACGGGGCCGCGAGCTTGTCGGATCAGTTCGCTTTGAGAGCCACCGCAGTGTGTGTGAGTTACCTTTTACGGTTTCCCTCTCTTGGCCGTGTTTTGTATTCGCCCTCCTCGTTGATGGTTCCAATGGGCGCCGATGCTAGGGCTGATGCTAGGGCACGACGACGCAAGGGAGAGTTGGTGCGTAGGCAATGTATGCAGAATGGGTGTAGCACGTGAACCCCGTATGTAGAGGTTGTGACGGCGGAGAGAAAAGAACAAGAGGGTAGTAACGATGTGGTTGCGGCAGACAGAAAAGTACGAGAGGGCAATAACGATGGACCTTAGATAATATGGTAATTAATATTATATATGTTGACAGTATTAAGGAGTATTCTGATTTGATTTGATTTGATTTGACAATATTAAAGAATATTCTGATTTGATTTGATTTGATATGATTTGTTAGATTAGGGAAGTAACATAGAAGGAAAGGAATTGAATCTGTGATTGAGAGAGATTTTTATTTTCCTTTTGTTTGTAATCTTCCTTTCTAATGTCTCCTACATCCTCCTATTTTAGTCGGACTCCTTGTAAATTATACAATAATGAAAAAGATTTATGTTCTTTTTCTCTTCATACAATCCACATGGTATCAGAGCGATAGGATGTAAAGATGAATTTTAAGGCCGTCATGGTTGGCTCTGGTCCAACATCTTCGGATGCTGGGAGTGAGATGATGCCTTTGGAGGCAAAAGCCCAAGCAAATGCTCAACCGATGGCGGATTTTCTTCCTGACAACTACTGGATCTCTCCAGATTACTCTTCATAAACTGAATGGAAAAAATTATCTTGAGTGGTCTCAGACAGTACGATTGGCAATAGACGGCAAAGGAAAACTTGGGTATCTCAATGGTGAAATCAAACCTCCAACCACAAAGGATCCAAGATTCGAGCAGTGGCGGTCTCAAAATTCTATGGTCACTGCTTGGTTAATAAACTCTATGGATCCTGTGATTGGAAAGTCATTTATATTTCTACCCACAGCTCGAGATGTGTGGGAAGCTGTTAGAGAAACATATTCAGATTTGGACAATCATTCTCAATTGTTCGAATTAAACACTCGACAGTGGAAAATGGAGCAAGGAGATCGTGAGGTAACAGCTTATTATAATGAAATGATGATTGTTTGGCAGGAGTTGGATTTGTTTGAAGAAGAAGATTGGGAAAATCCAAATGATAGTGCTCGCTATAAAAAAAAGGTAGAAAGAGGCCGGGTATTTGTGTTCCTGGCTGGTTTGAACAAGGAACTCGATGAGGTTCGAGGGCGTATTCTGGGACGAAAGCCTTTACCTCCTCTAAGAGAAGTTTTCTCAGAAGTACGTAGGGAAGAAGCAAGACGATATGTGATGCTAAAAAATATTCCTGAATCAAAACCAGAAATGGAAGGGTCCGCTCTTGCAGTTCGTGGTGCAGAATTTGAATGTAATAGACAAGGAAAGCAAAGGCCTTGGTGTGACTATTGCAGAAAACCGTGGCACACTCGTGAAAACTGCTGGAAGTTGCATGGAAAACCAGCATATGGGAAGAAGAAACAGGGCAGTGATAACAAGTTAGGGGGAGCACATGAAAGTCGTGCCCTTCATGTGAACCATTCTGATCCAAAGCAGCAATCTTCCTCAGAATCTTTTCCCTTCACTAAGGAACAAATGGAGCACTTACAAAAACTATTTCAGTCCCAATCCTTAGGAAATTCTAATCCTTCATGTGCCCTTGCTGATTCAGGTATTGTTCCCATCGGTACCCTTGCATGTACCAAATCTAATGGCTTCTGGATCTTAGATTCAGGTGCTACTGATCATATGACTAGTATTTCGCAATATTTCTCTTCTTATACACCAAGTGCAGGGAATCAAAAAATCAAAATTGCAGATGGTTCTTTTGCTACTGTTGCAGGAAAAGGACTAGTACCTATTTCTCAATCTATAACATTGAAAGATGTTCTACATGTTCCCACCCTTTCCTACAATCTTCTATCCATCAGTAAATTCACCCATGATCATAATTGTAGAGCTAATTTTTGTTTCTCGCATTGTGAATTTCAGGATTTAACCTCGGGGAAGATGATTGGGGATGCTAAATAGGATGGTGGACTTTACCTCCTTAATGAAGGATCAATTATTGGAAGGCAAGACCATAAAACTTGTTTCAGCTCTATTTCTATTCCAAATAATAGAGAAATTTTGTTATGACATTATAGATTGGGGCATCCTAGTTTTCAATATTTAAAGCTGTTGTTTCCCAAGCTATTTATAAATAAAGAGCAGTCAGCTTTTCAACGTGAGTCATGCGAATTAGCAAAACATCATTGATCTATTTTTCAATCCCAACCGTACAAAAAAATCAGCTCCTTTTTGCTATGATTCATAGTATTATTTGGGGTCCTTTTAGAGTGACCATCCTTTCTAGAAAACGTTGGTACATTACTTTCATTGATGATCATATTAGGGTCACATGAGTTTTTTTGCTAAAAGAAAAATCTGAGGCTACAATGATGTTTAAAATTTTATGTAACATGGTTCAAACTCAATTTCAGACCTCGATTAAAATTTGTTAAAGTGATAATGGAACGAAATTCTTTAACAATGTGTTGGGGAATTTTTTTGCTTAGAAAGGAATTGTGCACCAAAATTCATGTAATTGTACACCTCAACAAAATTAGGTTGCCGAAAGAAAAAACAAACATCTCCTTGAAGTTGCTAGAGCCTTGAGTTGAGTTTTACAACTAAGGTCCCTAAGTGTCTTTGGGGGGGGGGGGTTGATAGCAACCTATTTGATTGATCGACTGTCACCCCAAAATTTGGCAATTAAAACTCCAATCTAGGTTTTCCCCTACTGCTTTCCCGATTATCGGTTAGTGACAAACATCCCTTTGAAAATCTTTTGAAGTGTTGCATTTGCTCATAATCCTAGAAAATCAAAACTTGATCCAAAAGCACATAAATGCAGTTTTATGGGATACCCCACCAATTAAAAGGGTTACAAATGCTTTGATCCAGTTTTGAAAAAGATATTTGTCTCTATGGATGTCACCTTCTTTGAAGGAACTTCATACGAACTCCCATCTTCAGGGGGAGAACAAAACTAATGAAGATGAATGTGTTGATAAGTCTGACTTAACATTTTCACTTGTTCCTAATGATGCCCAATCACTAAAAGCAAATGAGGTAGAAAATGTGAAAAATATTGAATCGACCGACAAACAAGAACACTCTGTGATAATGTCATCTCAAAATGAACAAGCTGAAACAATAGAAATGGATGTGAAACGATTTAAAGGTCTTGTCTATTCAAAGAAAAAGGAAGACCCTAGTCCCTAGCATCACCAAGAATCTAATCAGAGGTTCGATCATGAAATTCTGAGTCAAACTCTTCTAGTCAACTAGATCTTCCCATTGCTCTTAGGAAAGGTGTTAGATCTTGTACAAAATATCCACCGTTAAATTGTGTCTTATGAAAATATTTCACCTCCCTATTGTACATTTATTTCACAATTGTCTAGTGTATCCATTGCTAAGATCATCCAGGAAGCTCTGAATGTTCCTGGTGGCAAAAGGTGACTATGCTCGCCCTAACGCCCCAGCCAACCCATCCCAGGGCCAACACGGAGGAGGTAAATCACAGGTGGCTACTAGCCTTTGGAATAGTGACTGGAGCATGAGGGAAGCATTTACCTCGGCTATGATGAGATTCGAACCCCAGACCTCATAGTGGCAGCAAGTGGAGAGAAGCTATTTTTGAGGTGATGAGAGCTTTGGAGAAGAATTCTACTTGGGAGAAAGTGGATCTACCTAATGGGAAGACAGTTGTTGGTTGTAAGTGGGTATTTACTATGAAATACAAGTCAGATGGATCCTTGGAGAGGTACAAGGCCCGCCTGGTAACTAAAGGTTTCACTCAGACTTATGCAGTAAACTACTCTGAGACTTTTTCTCCGGTTGCTAAGTTAAACACAGTACAAATACTTCTATCTATAGCTGCTAACCTTAGGAGATCATACTAAGGCAATTAACCTTCCTATGAAACTGTACTATGATAACAAGACAGCAATCAGCATTGCTCAAAATCCAGTTCAACATGACAGAACAAAGCATGTTGAGATTGACCGACACTTTATAAAGGAAAAACTCGATGAGGGAATAATTTGTATTCCATTTGTGCCAACTTCACAAACAAGTGGTAGTTGTGTTGACCCAGGGCTTGTTGAAACAGGTATTTGAATTTCAAGTCAACAAGTTGGGCATAATAAATATCTTTGCACTAACTTGAGGGGGAGTGTTGACCGTATTAAAGAATATTCTGATTTGATTTGTTTTGATTTGATATGATTTGATAGATTAGGGAAGTAACATAGAAGGAAAGAATAGGTCAATCTGTGATTGAGAGAGATTTTTACTTTCCTTTTCTTTGTGACCTTCCTTTTCTAGTTGTTTCCTGCATCCTCCTATTATAGTTGGGCTCTTTGTAAATTATGTAGAAGACAAAAATATGTATGTTCCTTTTCTCTTCATACAATTCTACACTCTACTACCATAAGTACTCTGGATTTTTCTTTTTAAAAAAAAAAAACAAGTCCCACATGCCACTTATTAATTAAATACTTAAGTTTCAGAAAAATTTCACTAACTTCTAAAATAATAATAATATCTGTTTGATAAAGATAAATGAAAAAGATCTTTTAACAATGGCTTATAATTTCTCTTCAACAAAATTAGAAGATGGAGATAAGAGGAGTAAAGGAATAGCAGACATTTCAGAATATTATAACAGGAAAATCATGACAAACTTCAAAGTATATGCTATGAACCTATGTTTAAGATAACAAAAGATATGCCAGTAAAATCATAACAAGGAACTTAAGGATAAAAAATGTTAGTTGTAGAAACACAGAGTCAAACCAGATCATAGACGTAAACCAGTTCCAGTGTAATGCAAGAGCTTGCCTAGAAGAATTTACAAAATAGAAAAAGTCTTTAGTTTCTAATTAAATAATTAAAGGAATGGTATCAATTTCTTAAAACTTATCTCTTAGGTATCCATACCTTATCCATTAAATCTATTTTCAAGTATGTCAATTTCTCCTGAAGATACTCAGAAATACCTACTTCAAAAATCTTGTTTATGTGCAACAGAGAACAAATGCTCTGCAATATAATGATGAATGCTAAAAAAATCTGATTAAAAGAATTGCAAATATGGAGTAATCATTCAAATTGAGAGAAAAGACATAAGTTCCTATGATATGATGAGAATTAGAAAGGGCTTTGAAGATGGAAAAGTTATTCAGGCTTCAAATATAAAGCATAGATATGCATACAAAAAGTTGAAATATTTTGAATGTAGCAGGAAACTAGACTCAAAAGAAAGTAGCAACATATGCCAGCTACAGACACCTATATGAAAAGGTAGCATTTTAATTTTGCTTCTCACCCCCGCACCCCACAACAACAACAACAACAACAACAACAAAAACTATCACTACCACCAATAAATAACTTTGATTTTGCAACAACAGATGTAGCTGCAAAATGCCCAAAGATTTTCATTGTTATTAAAATGCCCCCAAGAATTTACCCTTTATTTTCAAACTAATTCCTCAGCTTGGCAAGATGGTCATAACCATCAAGTTTATTAAGATATACAATATCAACTCATTGAAGCATCATTCTCTGCAGGAAGTTGGTTTTGTGCTGGATAGTACTATGTTGTAGCAACACTTGGCACACTTCGAAGGGTAGTTAAAATTTAGAAAGTTTTAATCAAATAATTCCTTCCATTTTTTACCTCCAAGAACAAGAATATAGAAATTAAAACTTAGAAGGTCAATTAAATTAGTTTTAGAGTAACAAATTACAAAAACAAAGTGTCAGGATTAATGATAATATTTTATTAATACTAAACTAAGTGTTGCGCTTGAATGAGAGCATAGATTAGTGTCTTAATCAGATTAACTCCACAGCTCTTAGGAGTTGACACTTGACATTATATCAAAATCAGTCAACGGCTACAATGGTACATATTGATTATGACAATCAATATCAATTGAAACCATGGCTTGTACATATAAGTCTATCTCAACCAAAACCACATATGTTCACTGCAAGTACAAACAATATGTTTTGACCTTCAAATTGATATTGACACTTGAAATTAGGTATCTTATCTCCTACGGATATAAAGAATAATTTAGATATTCTTTGGTTCTGGAATCTAGAATAACCAAAAACTCATAACCCTAAAATATAGGCCCGAGTTAAACCAACAAAATTAATTCAATTTTTCTATGAAACTTTTGGGTTTGGATTTTTCCTGTTGCGCCCCTATTTAATACCCTTGCACCTTTTGTAATGAATTATTTGGATGATCATGAATTAAACTCCTTGGTTGAGCACATCATGTCATTTGTTATTAAGCACTTCCATGAACAATCAATCTACTTAAAAATATCACCTAGTAAATATCTCATACTGAATATTTGCTTAGTACCCATATTATACTATTAAAAATAAGTGATTGCATATTGGTCACTTCTTGTAGACACTTCAAATCTATCAAAGGAATTTAATTGAAGAGACCATTTCCACTATTCAAGTAGTTCTTGATAAAAAAAAAATTATGAAGTCCTACATAGAAAATTTATAATGTGTAATTTTCAGTTAACAATTGAATAAAAAGTAAATAATTAGCATAATGAAAAAAAAAATTATGTTACCTTTAAAAATGCATTCCAGTCAGTGGTTGTGAATGAAGCGCTAGGTGAGTTGAATTTCTTCATAAAAGAAAGACAAAACAGTCACATTTTGCACAATTAAATATTGTCATTTACTGTAAACATCAACTCCATGCACTCATTTCAGCTAATAGCTTTGACATGTAAAACAGCGTATTGTCACTTGGAGAGAATGTAGAATAATGGGAGGGATTAGAAAAGCTATGGGTATTGCAAGATTACAGACCTAAAATGTGATAAAAGCAGTAACAATCGGTGTAAATTTTGATGAATAGTTACTTAAAGTAAAGCAGAATCACAAGCACTGAAAAAGCTAATCTTTGATAAGTGATTTCACTAAAATTAAGATCCCTGCTAAGCATCCTTTTCCATCAAAAGATAACCGACCGTCTCTAGGATAGCTGACCATTTTAATCATCAAAGGGCATGCATATTAAAATCCCTTTGCAATAATCAAGGAACACTTCATCTTTTATGCTTAACCAGAATTCTAGGATGCAACAGGATCATCCCATACCTAAAAACAGGTGAGGGGAAAAGGAAACACACAAGAAAACAATTTTTAAACAACAGTCTTTAATGTTGACTTTATGACTGATTTGCCAACTAACAGAGATCACACATGGATTTT
This sequence comes from Zingiber zerumbet, assembly GCA_037833815.1. Classification (NCBI taxonomy): domain Eukaryota; kingdom Viridiplantae; phylum Streptophyta; class Magnoliopsida; order Zingiberales; family Zingiberaceae; genus Zingiber; species Zingiber zerumbet. The sequence continues at coordinate 1,059,577 of JBBMJZ010413094.1, forward strand.
TTCAATGCAGAACCCTGCTCTTCTTTAGGGTCCGAGTAAGAACATGAAAGATAATCTCAAATACGATAACAATCACAGATCAAGCACATGCCTAATGGCATGGCACTAAAATCCACCTTAAGCATGTGGGGAACATCTCTTACAGTCTTCAGTGTCTCATGCAATGCAGACATCACTTCCTCACAGCAAAGCAAAAATGATATCTTATCCATTTGAGGAAATACATTTACCGGAACATGTGACGTGTGGTGAAGCTAATAAAAATGCCAAACTTGTAAAAGGAAGGATACTGTATCCAGGCGATTGTTCAAAATGTCAAGGTCAAGTATAGGCCTCAAGAACCATGCCCTAATGCAAACAATAGAGCATTGTCAGAGCTTTTAGATTTTATTTCAGATGCTGATTATAATTTTCTGACAGTAGATTTCGTGGACTTGCCTCAAAAGACGCCTTCCCATTGGTGTAACACACTGAATAGAAAAATAACATTAGTTAAGATTCTGGATTTCTAAAGTAACAGACTTCTCATACCTTATTAAACATTCCGAAAACTGAAAACCTGCACCAGAGAAGTAAATTATCTAAAGAAAAAATCTATTATATGAATTTGACAAGCAAAGTGTCTACCCTTCCTTTGCTCTACCGATTCCCATGTGACTTGGGTGCTTGTCAATTTGAAAAATTTGCAATGCATCATGAGCAGCTGCATCAAGTTTGAGAAATTTGTTTCTGTGTTTTGATGTAAGAAATGACGGTCATATTTTCCTTGGTTGCGAAAATTAAACACAAAAAGCAGAATAATTGCCTTAACAACAGAAAGGATTGTAGGCATTGGATAATATATAAGTGTAACAATGTAAATCTTAAATAAGAAGGATAAAATGAGATTTGAGACACGCAATCAATAATTATTGATGAGTAACCACATTCATGCTGCTGAAATGTATCTACAAGCCTCTCATTCTCTAGTATGGCAAGAAGACCCCCACCAGCACGAACTTGAACCTCACTCCCAAGGTCCATCATGGAGTTAAGCTGCAAATAAGAAAACAAAATTCTCCAGATGATTAACAACAAAAATTAACAATTCTTTGAAGCAATCAACACAGAAGAATATATTAAATCTGCAAGATATTAGTGAGCAAAACCAAAAATTTCATTTGGAATCATACTACCTGAATGTAACAGAGGAAAAAAAATATCATATTTCAGTAAAAAGGGCATTGCAGACATGTACAAATAATATCTTAAAGAAAGCATGTGGAAACAAATGAGGAAACATTGTTCAAATGATCTCAAGATTGTCTAGAAACTGGAAGGATGGAGTGAATGGACGAGAAAAACTGAGGGATTATGAATTTGGTGATGTCTTAAGAGAATAGATCAAAAGGAAGCAAATGTAAAGAGTTTTCTTTTTTGTAAGATAGATTGAGTACAATTGAAATTGTCATGGCTTCTGAAAGGTGCTGGGTTATCCACAAGAGGGAATGGAGAGACTCATAGGTAAAGCCATAAAGTCCTCTTGTAAGTTAGGCAGCTCGAGAAACTTATTCATGCCAGTTGATCTTGAAGTGCTGTGCCACTGTGTTCTATATTTCATGTAGCTTGCTTCAGTTCTGTTTCTGCATAGGCGGCATCAGAGGAGTTTGTTAGCATGAGAGGAGTTAGTTGTGCTGCAAATTTTGCTGTGCATGGTGTATGCTCCTCAGTTGACTTTGTTATTAAATTGATTGGACGTGGGAACTATCTGTTCATGCCACCCATTATTTTAGCAAAAAAAACAACAGTAATAAATTTTGAAATTCTATTTGGAGCCTAGCATGTAGACATATGCAAGAGAGACTGGGCCTCTATAAAAATAGAATATATTAGTAATTATCTTATCCATTCTTTCTCCTGCCTTACATCTCCACTAGTGCACGAAATGAGTTGCCTAAGATATAGTACTATAAATACACCTGGTATGAAAATCCAATTTTCAACCAATGTTTTTAGATAACAAGAGCCAACATATATGAACCATAGCTCTCATAGACATAGCAATCTTCCAATGAAGAATAAACTTCTTGATTAGCATCTTCAAAGAATAGGAACAGAAATTCCCTAATGTACCATTTAAAACATGATTGCTACCCAGATTAGATATTCCTCACACGGAAAGTTGCATGTCATTAGGGTTCTTACAAAGCATATTCTTTCTTTGATGCTAAGGCCATCATCCATACCAGCAACTCTCAGATAAACCAATCTGCAATCTCAAATTAAGATAAAACAAAATAAGGCTGCACCTATCCTGCTGTCGATTCAAATATGGAAAAAAAGGATAACCTATGAATCACAAAAAATCAGACAAAACCATATTATGAAATATAACTATATCCAAGATCAGGGTATACAGTAGCAACATTAGCATCAAATGTCAGGTTAAGCATCCAAATTAGAAAAGAAAACAAGAAGAAAGCAGAAAGAATGAACAAACAAAATACCTATAAATTACAAAAAACCAGAAAAAATTGTGTGAAATATAACTACATATATCAGGGCATACACAACATTATCATTAAATGTCAGTTTTAGCATCCAAATTCGAAAAGAAAACAAGAAGAAAGCAAAAGGAACGAACTGACAAGATACCTTTGAATTACAAAGAATCAGACAAAATTGTAATATGAAATATTGTTATCTATCTATCTACCAGGGCATACAGTAACAACATTAGCATTAAATGTATGGTTTAACATCCAATTTTTTTTTAAAAACAAAAAGAGAAAAAATGAACCCAACAAGATACAACCCTCATAAGTGTCCGTGCAAGATCAAATCCATATTTTGATATATAACAAAGAATTTAAAAGTTAGGCACTAGATGTATAATATGTGTCACGTGTACAGATAAAGTTAACAGGAGAAGTCCCGATGGGTCAAAGAGATTGAGCGCCAAGCAAAAAAAGTCTGTGGGAAATCCAGATGGTCGACGGACTAGACATTTGGCATGGAAAGTCAATATGGGTTGATGGACTAAATATATAAGAGATGAAGTACAAATGGTCGATGGACCAAATATTTGGCAAGGAAAGTCCAAATTGGTCGACAGACTAGATTTTTGGTAGAGAGTTCAGATGGGTTGATGAACCAACATGAGAAAGTTCAGATGGGTCAACAAGACTCGATGTTAAGTATTGGTTACTCACACATACTTATATATATTTTGAAAATTATTTTAAAATTTTCCAAAAATTACTTTGAAATTTTTTGAAAATCATTTAAAAATATTTTAAATTTTTTGAAAAACGCTTTAGAAAATTTTCAAAAACTATTTTTAAAAAGTACATGTAAAATTTTCAAAAATGCAAATTTTCTAAAATATTTTAAATTATTTTTAAAATTATTTCAAAAAATTTCAAAATTGTTTTAAAAAACTATATGAAAATTTTAAAAATTTATTTTTGAAATTTTGTAAAAATTGTTTTTCAAAAAACAACTATGTAAATTTTGGAAAATAATTTTAAAAATTATTTAGAAAATTTCTTTGAGAAATTTATTCCAAAATGTTTTGAAAATTTATTTCAAACATTATCTAAAATTGTTTTGAAAAATTACTTTGAAAATTTTTGAAAATATTTTAAAATTACTTTAAAATTTTTCAAAAATATCTTTAAAAACTATATGGAAAATTTTCTACATGTGTTTTGAAAAATTATTTTCAAAAATGATTTATAAAATCATTTTCAAAAACATTTTGAAAAATTGTTTTCAAATATTACTCAGAAAATTTTAAAATATATTTTGAAAAATTGTTTTTTTAAAAAAATTGTAAATTATGAAAAATGTTTTGCATAATTATTTTGAAAATTGTTAAAAAAAAACTTTATAAAAATTTGAAATTGTTTTCAAAAGTTACTTTGAAAATTTTCAAAAATTATTTTGAAAAGTATTTTTTCAAAAACCTTTTTGGGGTGCAGGTACTGTTAGACCCCATGGTAGTTTTGATGTGATCAACAAAGTTGGTTAGGTCCTGCTTTGTGTTTGATCCCTGTGTCTGAGTGTGCAGGAGCTTAGGAGCGCAGGAAGTCGAGCG
>JBBMJZ010413094.1:1065033-1085485 GCA_037833815.1 Zingiber zerumbet
ATTGATCAATTTGATATTTTGATAAAATCCTAAAATTCAAAGGATATGTGCTTCCATGGATCTAACTAAGTCGGCTTTGTCTTTAGTTGTTGAGTGAGTTGATTGAGTTGGCTAGTCCAATCTAATTTTAAAACACAACACTAACTATGTCCAATCAAGTTCTACATAGATCACTCATTCATTTTTGGATTAAAAAATGGGGTGTTGCAAGAATCGAACTCACGACCTCTCGCACCCGAAGCGAGAATCATACCACTAGACCAAACACCCATTTACAAAGCATTTATTCATTGTAGTTAAAGATGATTATGCTTAAACAAAAAAAAAAAAGGAAAACAAATGTGTCTGCCATGGAAGAATTAAGTGTGAGGCTAATGATTTATGGTTTGGTTTCCTTGTGGGGATGAATTGAAATCCACCAAATTCTGAGCTGCTTGGTGTGAGCTCATAAACCTCTACCATGCTCAATACATGTCACCATGAATTGAGCTACAACACAAAATGAATTTTAAATTAGGACTTTGATACATATAAAAAAGGAAATCAGCAACCAAAGTCATCTCTTCTTATTGAAAACTTTCAAATACAAAATTGATTTGAAAAGGAATTTTAGAAAAGGAGAAGAAAGAAAGCTCTTGGAACTCTGAGGATTCTCGGGTGAATGTGGACATCAAGACATGTAAAAGATGCATCTTCTCCTCTTTGTGCCAGATTTCATTTTCTTTTCTATTTTTTTTATTGCAAAGACATAGTTTCAGATATTAGTCTCTGTCGTTCTATGAAGTTGTTCTACTGTGTTCTACCTTGCTAATCAACCTTCTTTTTTAGTGCCTCAATGGGACCATCAACTCTGAGTCAAGTCCTACAAACTGTGAAAAAAATAATCAAAACTCTGGTGTTTTTTTCCAAAAATATAGATGTATGGCTCATTTGTTCAGTAGACATATAGATTTTTCAACAATTATGAGAGCCTAAAATCTATGTAGCCGAGCTCAAATAGTTTGAAACTTATCCAGCGCCACAACGACATGATGATTTTCCAATAGTTTCTACTGCCATTACAAACAATTCCCTACAAATATTAACCTGATAAAGTAGATGACTTTACTTCCTTGTCCCATTAAAATTTTATGATAGGAAAGGTAAAACCAAGATCTAAAGAATATGTGACATGGTCGTACTCATGGGGCCGCTGAACCTAACAATACTCCATTTATAGTTCCAATTGATGTACCATGAGCCATCAAAAATATATCTGACCCTCAAGCATTTTCAGTCGATGACCAATACACAGGAAACAAGATAGTGTGCAAATGAGCCCAAAAGAAGAAGATGAAGAAGAGGAGGTAAGTGCATGTGACTTAGTAGAGCGCGGGAGGAGGATAGGGATGAGGCATACAACAATCTTTCCATGCACTGCCTCTTCCCTAGCTCGCTCTCTCCTATGTTGGTCTCTAACTTCCTCTCTTCATTCATTTGGTGCAAGGATGAACTAGTAATATCTTATATGTTTCATCCACTATTCTTGTGGAACACACTGCTTGCAGAGAGAATAAGATTCATATATAATGGATTCCAAATAGTCAAGACAAATATACGGTGAGAAAGACAAAGCGAACCTGAAATGGAAGCACATGGCTTGGGTAGCTCCAAATAGGATTGTAGCTCCAAATAGCATTGTCGAGAATCTAATTCTGTTCGTCTTCAACCTGCAACGGATAACGGATAAAAGCATATGTTTCTTTTTCCACAAAAAAAAAACACTGAATCAATGTATCCCTACAATCCATGTGTAACAACAGTATGTAAAACAGTGCACTTATTCTTTATACCCTATAATTCATATCAAACAAATTCCAAAGCATCAATCGACTTTAAAAATGCCGTCTCATGCAATTATTTTATGCTTGACAAGATCTTAATCATTCAGAAACTAGTAAAATTATCATTCTGTAGAATTTACAAGATAAATAGGTTCAGTAGAAAATACACACCAACAAACAATATTATCTCAATTAAACGTATTTGTGTGGACTATTTAGGATCAGCCCAGAGCCCTGCATCACATACAACCTAATTGTTCGTAGCCAAGGTGGAAATTTTAGACACCAAATGTTTGTATAAGCATGTGAAGACAAATTTCACGCCTAAAACCCCTACTCTGCTGTAAACCCTTCAAATAATTTCCAGTAAACAAGTAGAAATTAAGATGGAAAGGTTTCTCAGAGAGGACGTGGGTAAAAGACCAAAAGGATGATTCGGCAAATCTGACATGCCCAGACTTGTAGATTACGCCACGCTCATATTCATTTCCAGCATGCAACTAGCAATCAAGTTTTGGCAGGAATTAAACATGTAAAAATCAGTTTTCTCAACGTGACTTAGAAAGGCAGCATGAACTGAAGACAGAGCAAGCTATAAAAGATGCCTTTTTCTTCCATCCAACAATTACAGCTATTAAGTTTGTTTCAAACTCCAAATTATCGTTCTAGTACAAACATGCAGCAAGCTAAACTAAAATTATTAAGGGACAAACCCATGCAACATAGTCGAAAGAAAGATCATAGTTTGGATACATCACCGGAAGTAGTAGGTCAAGATCCAATTTAGGCAGATTATTTCTCCCACTTGAGGGGCTTGACTACCTCCCAGGTGAAGTCTGGGTCATCCCTGCCAAAATGTCCATAAGCCGCCGTCTTCAGGAACCTGTGGCCGCCCCTCTTTAGGTCAAGGTTAATGGTGATCATTCCCGGCCTGAAGTCGAAATTCTCCTTCACAATCGTCAGTATCTCCTTATCAGGGATCTTCCCTGTTCTGTAGGTATCAACGAAAACAGAGAGGGGTTCGGGCACGCCGATGGCGTATGAGACCTGCACGATGCAACGGCGGGCGAGCCCATTGGCCACAATGCTCTTGGCTGCCTGCCTGGCAATGTAAGCTCCACTGCGATCAACCTTGGTAGGATCCTTCCCGGAGAAGGCACCGCCGCCGTGTGCTCCCCAGCCACCATAGGTATCGATAATGATTTTGCGACCGGTGAGCCCAGCATCGCCATGAGGACCTCCGATGACGAAACGTCCAGAAGGGTTAAGGTGGAAGATGGTCTTCTCATCGAGGTATTGCTCGGGAACGACGGCATTGATGACGTGCTCCTTGAGGTCAGCCGCAATCTCATCATTAGTCACCGTCTCATCGTGTTGGGTGGAGATGAGGACGGTGTGGACACGGACGGGAACCATGGCGCCGTTGTCATTGCGGTACTCCACAGTCACTTGAGTCTTACCATCCGGCCTCAACCAAGCGCAAGTTCCATTCTTGCGGACCTCGGTGAGGCGAGCGCCCAGCTTCGTAGCAAGGACATGGCTGAGGGGCATCAGCTCAGGTGTCTCATCGGTCGCATAGCCAAACATGTGGCCCTGGTCACCGGCGCCGATCTCCTCCGGGCGCTTGGTGAAGTGGCCGTGAACCCCCTGAGCGATGTCGGGGGATTGCCGCTCGATGTACATAAGCACGTTGCAGCGGTCCGCGTCGAGGCCGACATCATCGGAAGTGAATCCGATGGAACGGCAGGTAGCACGGACGATTTTCTCATAGTCAACATCGGCCTTGGTGGTGATCTCGCCGAAGACCATCACCATATTGGTCTTGGTGCAGGTTTCGCAGGCAACCTTGCTGTCTGGGTCCTGCTCCAAACAAGCGTCGAGGACTGCATCCGAGATCTGGTCGCAGAGCTTATCGGGGTGCCCCTCGTTGACAGACTCAGAGGTGAAAAGGAAGGTATCCGCCATCTTAGACTCGCTGAATCATCAAAGAAAAGAACCATCAGAGTACTTCTCATCAAGAAGCAAGAATTCAAGATCACATCAATACCCAAATAGGTCAGATCGAATCATTCATTTGGAAAAACCACAAAACCCCACCACTTCCAACCAAATCAAACTCAAAAAAGTTCGCCGCGAGGACTCAGATCGGAAGCGAGACGACTCACCCGAAGGAAGTATACGACGCGAGAGGAGATACCTGAAGCCTGATCTCCGCTGCCTTCTTCCCTATGCGCTGATTCCCGTCGCGTTTTCTCAGTTGCCGGACCCCGACGGCTATTTATAGGCGCGGAGGTGCCGGCGGGAACGCCCACCAATCTCTGACGCCGATCCTAGATTTGATCAAGACCGTCCGATTAGGACTCCTCTGATCCGACAGTAGACGGGCGTCCGAGGCAGGTGCCGAGAGCGACGCCGACGCGTCATCACTGCCAGGGGTCGGGTCGTTAGCTGGTGGCTAGCCTCACCTACCCCCTATTGATGGGGCTCCATTGGGCCCACGGCAAAGGCAAGGATCCATTGTGAGGTTCAGAACACAGAACAGGCATGTACTCTACCACCACCGGCACCTCCAAAATAATAATAATACTAATTTTTTATATTTATTTTTAAAAATATAAAAATAAATTAAAATTTATAGGATTTTATAATTATTATTTGTCTCTTTTAAAATAAAATTATATTTTAAAAAAATAACAGCAAACTAAATAAAATATAAAATTGAAATTAAAAAAAAAAACTAGTGAGGAATCATTTAAAAGAAAAATTAGAAAAAATTGCTAAAAGTTGGGTTTTTTGTTTTCTTATTCTTCCATTATTCTTTCCACATTTAGACCAAAAAAATTGTCTCAAAATAGCAGCCCTTTTATTCCAAATCCTCCACCTCATCATCTTCTTCCTTGACGCTATCCTGTTGTCAATCTCCTCTGCAACGTACGCTCGTCGTCGATCGCCACCGCAAACACGTCGTCCATTGGCCGTACCTATCAAGATGAGCAATATGGACTACCACTGGAGGAGCGTCAACTCGACGCCCATCGTCTGCTACTCCACCAGCATCAGCACCGCCATTGGCAAAATGGACGGCGACAACCCCCTCGACCACAGCCTCCCCCTCTTCCTCCTCCAACTCCTCGTCATCGCTGTCACCAGCCGTCTCGTCGCTCTCATCCTCCTCCCCCTCCACCAGCCTCGCCACGTCTCCGAAATCGTGGTACGCTAATCCGAGATGCGGTTTTTGGAAAATTTCTCTGCTAAAGATTCGATTTTGATGTGATCAGAGTGGATTGGTTCTCGGTCCGACTGGGCTCGGACAAATTCCCGGCTATCTCCGGACCATCTTCCCCTACCGGAGTTTGCCCATCTTGGAGGTCGTCGCCTACCTCGGAATCATTTACTTTGTCTTCATCACCGGCCTCGAGATCGATCCAACGAAGCTGAAGCGGTCGCACAAGTATGCTGCCTTCGCCGCTGCGAGCATGGTCTTCCCCTTCGCGGTCGGCGCCTTCTCCGGCGTCCTCGTCCATGCGCACCTCGCAATCGAGGCCAACCGAATGTCCTTCCTCACCTTCCTCGGCGCCACCCTCTCCACCACCTCATTCTCCGTCCTCGCCCGCACGCTCACCGAGCTCAAGCTCATCAAAACCGCCGTCGGACTCGCGAGCCTCTCATCTGCCGTCTTCGTCGACAGCTCCGCCTGGATCCTCGTCTCCATCGCCTTCTCCATGACCAGCGGCAAGCCGTCGGCCGCCATCTGGGCGTTGCTCTCTGGGCTGGTCTTCTTCCTCTGTAGCTTCAAACTGGCGAAGCCGGCGGTGCTCTGGTTCGCGCAGAGGGACGAGGAGAAAGCAGAGGAGATGACCGTATGCATCGTTCTCGTCGGGGCAATGTCTTGGGCGCTAATGGGGGATGCCCTAGGCATCAACGCCATATTGGGCGCCTTCATCTACGGGCTCATCATCCCTTACCGCCCGACGGGAGTGGAGCTGGTGGAGCGGGTGGGCGACTTAGTGGAGGGCCTCCTCGTTCCGCTTTTCTACGCCCTTTGTGGTCTGCGCTCCGATCTCCGGTCGGTGAATCATCTCTGGTCGGCAGTTGTGCTAGCCACGGTGGTGGTGGTGGCCGCCGCCGCCAAGGTGGTGGCCTGCATGGTCGTCGGTCATTTGTACGAGATGCCGCTCGCCGACGGGATTGCCATGGGCTTACTAATGACCTCCAAAGGGGTCATTGAAATGGTCATCCTCAAAATTGGAAGGGACTCGGAGGTCTTGAGCGAGCAGGCGTACTCCATCTTGGTGGTAATGTCGGTAATGGTGACGGCGATGGTGACACCGTTGCTAAAGCTACTGGTGACAACCAACAGAAGACAAGTTTCGTACGAGCGGCGGACGATCCAGTGGCCGGACGCTAGCGAAGAGCTCCGCCTTTTACTCTGCATCCACAACGTCCGCAACGTGCCGTCCATGCTCGGCCTCCTCGAGGCCGCCCACCCCAGCAGACGCTCCCCTGTCTTCGTCTTCTCCCTCCACCTGGTCGAGCTCACCGGCCGCGCCTCCGCTATGCTCGTTGTCCACGCTGCCGCCAGCGCCGACGGCGACCAGAAGCAGCTCCACAAACCCACCTTCGATGACCGGTCGCAGGGAATAATCCAGGCGCTGGACTCGTACGCGCAACGCACACCAGGGGTCACCATCCAACCCCTCGCCGCCGTCTCCGCCTACGACACCATGCACGAGGACGTGTGCGGCGTCGCCGAGGACAACTGCATATCCTTCATCATTTTACCTTTCCATAAGCAGCCCACCGTGGACGGCGGCATGCAGGTGACCAACCCCGCGGTTCGCGCCCTCAACGAGAGCGTCCTCGACACCGCGTCCTGTTCCGTGGCCATCCTCGTCGACCGCGGCTTCAGCGGTCCCTGCCGCATGCCTGGAGAAGGCCAGAACGCCGCCTACCGCGTCGCCGTGCTCTTCTTCGGCGGCGCGGACGACAGGGAGGCCTTGGCGCTGGCGTCGCGGATGGCCGACCACCCATCCATCAGCCTCTCTATTTTCCGGTTCGTCCCCGATTATTGTCCACTCATCCCGATGACGACTCAGCATCATACTGAAAATTTCCACGGGTCGGAGAAGTTGCTGACCGTGGACCAGGAGACCAACGGCGATGAGCTCTGTCACGGAGAGACGGAGGCGGACGAGGCGTGTTTGAAGGAGTTTAGGCGGAAGCATGATGTGTCTTCCGCTGTGGGGTACAAGGAGAAGGCGGTGAGGAACTCGGAGGAGACAGTGGAGGTAATAAGAGGGATGGAGGGTCGGCATGAGCTGTACGTGGTGGGGAAGGGATCCTCGTCGTCGGCGTTGGTGGCGGGGCTGACGGAGTGGTGTGAATGCCCGCAGTTGGGGGCGGTCGGGGACATGCTGGCGTCCAGTGACTTCGGAGGTAGCGCGTCGGTGCTGGTGGTGCAACAAGTGAAGCAGGAGAAGGTGGCGGCCATGAAGTCGGAAGTTTGAGAGGCCCCCCAAGGAAGACGATGGACATGGCAAAAGTTTATTTAACCCCTACACTTTAACACATTTTGAAATATAACCGTATAGTTTAGCTATTATCATTGTACTCCCTGTTGTTAGGAAGGTACCCAATTTGCATCTAAAATTGTTTCTCAATATAAACAATATTGGTGAGGGATCCATGCTACCACACTTCGAATAGGATTGATTTTGTATATTTTTTAATTAAAATCAAATTTATGAAAATCAAGTTACTCCTTTATTTATTTATTTATTTATTTATTAATAAATAAAAAAAAGTTATAGAAAATGGGAAAACGTCACCGCACAGTATAATACTCTAGTCTTTCACACGCGTATTCCCTACGCCATGAACTATGAGGGCTCACTGTGTTAGGATAAGAGTTAAAATTGTCAACTACAATAAAACCTATTAATTAGGATCTAGTTTGACCCTATATGGATTACTTTCTAAAATGTTATCTCATTGTAAGGCTATATAAAGTCAATGGTCTATTGATTTCGGTAATGGAATAAAAAGAGTTTTCATCTCTAACATCTGGTATCAGAGCGAGGTTCGGTGTTCCTTTTTCACCTCTTCCTTCGAAGTTCCTTTCTTTCTCACGAGCAGAGAAAGTATATCTTTGGGTTCACTGTTCTTGATCCGAGTGATGTTGCGTCTTGCCTAGAGTTCGAGCAAAGGAGAGTTCACTAAAGGAAGCGTTGAACTCAACAGTCTCAAGGAGACAGCAGCATCTACGACAACCTCGAAACTGACCAGCACAAAGTTTCTTGAAGGATGACTGATAATTTTGTTCAACCCGCAATTCCTAAGTTTGATGGATATTATGATCATTGGTCTATGCTTATGGAAAATTTCCTACGCTCAAAAGAATATTGGAGTTTGGTGGAAACTGAAATTCCTGTTGCAGTAGGAGTGGAGCTTATTGAAGCGCAAGGAAAATTAATTGCAGACCAGAAGCTAAAAAATTTGAAGGTCAAGAATTATTTATTTCAAGTCATTGATCGAACTATTATGGAAACAATTCTCAACAAAGACACTGGCAAACACATTTGGGACTCTATGAAGCAGAAGTATCAAGGTTCCACCAGAGTCAAAAGGGCACAACTCCAAACCCTTAGGAAGGAGTTTGAGATTCTACATATGCAAGAAGGTGAGAGTGTTGATGTATACTTCGCTCGAACTCTTACTATAGCAAACAAGATGAAGATTCATGGTGAAGACATGCAGCAAGTGGTGATTATTGAAAAGATCTTACGATCAATGACCTCCAGGTTCGATTATGTTGTTTGTTCCATTGAAGAGTCTAATAACTTAGACATCTTAAGTCTTGATGAGTTGCAAAGCAGCTTATTGGTACATGAGCAGAGGATGAACATACATGGAAGCGATGAGCAAGCATTAAAGGTGACCTACGATAAGATTGGTGGAGATGCAGGGAGAGGGAGAGGCAGAGGAAGAGGCAGAGGCAGAGGGAGAGGTAGGCAAACATTCAATAAAGCAATGATTAAGTGTTATAAATGTTATCAATTAGGGCATTTCCAGTATGAGTGTCCTAAATGGGAGAAAGAAGCGAATTATGCAGAGCTAGAAGAGAAAGAAGAATTATTGCTGATGTCATATGTCAAGCTTGATCAAGCAATGCGAGAAGATGTTTGGTTCCTTGACTCGGGTTGTTCTAATCATATGTGTGCACACAAGGAGTGGTTCTCGGATCTTGATGAAGAATTTCGGACTTCTGTGAAGCTTGGGAATAATTCCACAATGACTGTAATGGGAAAGGGTAACATCAGGATGCAAATTGTTGGAGCTACTCAGGAAACTACCGACGTTTTCTACATACCTGAGTTGAAAAATAACCTCTTAAGTATTTGACAACTGCAAGAAAAGGGTGCATCTATTTTTATACAACATGGAGTATGCAAAATCTATCATCCAGAGAAAAGACTTACTATATAAACAGCAATGTCTGCAAATAGGATGTTTATACTACCTGTAAAAATTCTACCGAAATTACCCATCTGTTTCCAAAGAACTCTTGAAGACCATACTCACCTTTGGCATTGCAGATATGGGCATCTAAGTTTCAAGGGTTTGAGAACGTTGCAATACAAGCAAATGGTGAGAGGGTTGCCACAACTGAAGGAATCATCCAAAATTTGCACTGATTGCATGATAGGAAAGCAACATAGGAATGCAATTCCAAAGAAGAGTTTATGGAGAGCATCACAAAGATTACAGTGGTACATGCTGACATCTGTGGACCCATCAATCCTGCTTCCAATGGCAAGAAAAGGTATTTCATAAGTTTTATTGATGATTTTAGTCGTAAAGCGTGGATATATTTTCTTGCTGAAAAATCTGAAGCTTTTACTATATTCAAGAATTATAAATCCCTTGTTGAGAAAGAGACAGGAGTTTTTATTCGTTGTTTGCGCACAGATAGAGGTGGAGAGTTTACCTCTCATGAGTTCAATTCTTTTCTCAAAACTAATGGTATCAACAGGCAACTCACAGCAGCCTACACTCCCCAACAAAATGGAGTAGCCGAACGCAAAAATAGGACAATCATGAATATGGTTAAAAGTATGTTATCGGAAAAGCAAGTTCCAAAGACTTTTTGGCCAGAAGCAGCAAATTGGGCGGTTCATATACTCAATAGAAGTCCTACATTGGCGGTAAAAAATATGACACCTGAAGAGGCTTGGAGTGGTGTCAAACCAAATGTTGAATATTTCCGGGTTTTTGGATGCATTGGTCATGTTCATATATCAGACAGTAAAAGAAAAAAACTAGATGATAAGAGTCTTCCGTGCGTGTTGCTAGGGATGAGTGAAGAATCTAAAGCATATAGACTATATGATCCAGCATCCAAGACAATAATTGTAAGCAGAGATGTGATTTTTGAAGAAAATGAATGTTGGGAATGGAGACGAAATAATGAAGAAGCAGGACTTGATATACTTGTGCAGGAAGAAACTAATGCAGAAAGTGCACATGATCAAAGTGAAGAAGAATATGAAAATGTAGCAATTGAAGAAGAAGAAAGAGAGGTCAGTCTATCTTCAAGTGAGTCACCTGAAGAGAACCCTCCAGAAAGAAGGCAGAGAAGAAAACCATTTTGGATGGAAGATTATGTAAGTGGGGAAGAATTCTCTGAAGAAGATGTTGAGCACAACAATTTGGTTTTGTTTACCTCCACCTCAAAACCAACAACTTTTGAAGAAGCTATTCAGAGTCCCAAGTGGAAAGCTGCAATGGATTTGGAGATAGAAGCAATTGAAAGAAATGGGACTTGGGAGTTGACAGACTTACCCAAAGGAATGAAAAAGATCGGAGTAAAATGGGTTTACAAAACTAAACTCAACGTAAATGGCGAGGTTGACAAATGCAAAGCCCGGTTGGTGGCAAAAGGGTATGCTCAACAACATGGCATAGATTATACTGAGGTATTTGCACCTGTGGCTAGATGGGATACGATTCGTATGATAATTGCTCTAGCGGCTCGAAATAACTGGAGTTTATACCAGCTTGATGTCAAAAGCGCCTTTTTGCATGGAGAGATAAATGAAGCAGTATTTATTGAGCAACCACAGGGCTATGAGAAGAAAGGTGAAGAGTATAAGGTGTACAAGTTGAAAAAGGCATTGTATGGCCTTAAACAAGCTCCTCGCGCATGGTACAGTAGGATTGAAGCATATTTTATCAAAGAAGGATTTGAAAGATGCAACTGTGAACATACATTATTCATCAAATTGGGTGGTGAAGGTAAAATTTTGATTGTTAGCCTATATGTTGATGATTTAATTTTCACTGGCAATGATGAAAGTATGTTTGTTAAGTTCAAGAATTCTATGAAACTTGAGTTTGATATGACTGATTTGGGAAGGATGAAATATTTTCTCGGTGTGGAGGTGCTACAAAATCCTGAAGGCATCTATATTAGCCAAAGAAAGTATGCAAAGGATGTTTTGGAGAAGTTTGGTATGGAGAAGAGTAACAGTGTGAAAAATCCCATTGTTCCTGGTGTTAAACTTACAAAGGATGAAGAAGGATCCAAAGTGAATGCTACCATGTACAAACAATTAGTTGGAAGTCTTATGTATCTAACTGTTACAAGACCAGATTTGATGTATGTGGTGTCTCTCATTAGCAGATTTATGGCAAGTCCAACGGAGTTACATTTGCAAGCTGCGAAAAGGGTACTAAGATACTTAAAAGGAACTGTGGATTTGGGAGTCTTCTACCAAAATCAGGGTAATGGAGAGCTAATGGCATATACAGACAGTGATTATGCAGGAGATACAAATAATAGGAAAAGCACTTCTGGTTACGTATTTTTGCTTAGTGGAGGGGCTGTGTCACGGTCTTCAAAAAAACAGCCCGTAGTTGCTTTGTCCACTACTGAAGCAGAATTTGTAGCAGCTGCCTCTTGTGCTTATCAAGGGGTTTAGATGAGGAGGGTATTGGAGAAACTCGGTCATTTTCAAAGCAAGTGTATCACCGTATTATGTGATAACAGCTCTACCATTAAGCTATCCAAAAATCCAGTCATGCATGGACGCAACAAACATATTGACGTAAGGTTTCATTTCTTATTTGATTTGACTAGAGATGTAATTGTTAAGCTAAAGCATTGTATCACACAAGATCAAGTTGTAGATATCATGACAAAACCACTCAAGTTGGATGTGTTCTTGAAGCTACGTGAATTAATGGGTGTACGTGTGGTATCACAACTAAACTGAAAGCATTACTGTCATCAGTTTAGGGGAGGAATTGTTAGGACAAGAGTTGAAATTGTCAACTACAATAAAGCCTATTAATTAGGATTAGTTTGACCCTACATGGATTGCTTTCTAAAATGTTATTTCATTGTAAGGCTATATAAAGTCAATGGTCTATTGATTTCTGTAATGGAATAGAAGAGTTTTTCATCTCTAATAGCACAGCCCCGAGCGAGCCCAGTCCGAACCAGGAATGAGGCTCATAGAAAGTCGTTTGATTGACAAGACCGACCGCGAGAGGGGGAGCAAAGTCCTAAGCGAGTCCAGTCCAAACCAAAAATAGAGCTTATAGAGAGTTATCTGATCGACAGGACAATTCAGATAGGGAGAGCAGAGACCGAGTGAGTCTAGTCCAAGTCCAAAATAGAACTCGTAGAAAATCATCCGATCGACACCACCTATAGAAAAGGAGTCATCGATCCAAGCCGCCTCTTGGACCCCACTAAAAGACCCTCCCATATTCTCCGTATCACCATCTTGACACCTTTGCCATTAAACATCATCATGCCGTTTTATTTGTTCAAGGTAAAACATTATATAAAAACATGTCGACAATATATAAAAATCATAGCATTCTTCAGAATAAATATAAAAAATTATAATTTTCCTCTTATTTAGCATGATATAAGAAAAACATTTTTCATTTTTGTTTTCTGAGCTTGACCTAGATCTGACCACTTACTTATCATGATATATTTTATGTGGCCCCCTATTAAGTTATTTGACAGACATCCAATACTTTCTTTCATACGGTACTATAAGATAGAATATACCCTCTCAATCCCAATGATTCTATACGGCCAATTTTATCTGATAAAAAGATGATTTATTTACCTTACATCCATGTCAATTTGTTCCTAAATTAATATGGAGGTAATCATAAAGACACGAGGAAGGACATATTTGAATGCGTTGAATTTTGATTCTTAGATTTTATATGATAATATCCTATATCTCAATTATCGTGCCAATATGAAAGGACTATATGGTTGGCTTTATTATCCACTACAAGGAGCCAACACTTTTTTCCATAGACCTCTCTGATAGTGGCAAATTATTCTGTAATTTACTCAAGCATTTCAAATCTCAGTTAAATAGATATTTTCCTTAGAATGAAAATTCTTTCGGATTTATCCGATGAATATGTAGGGAAATGACAAATTATTCTGTACAACTGTATTATAAAAATCCTAGCTACAATGACAAATTATTCAATAATTTACCTAAGCATTTTAAATCCGAATTACAAATGTACTATATTATAATTTTTTTACAGTGGGACGAAAAATCTATTTCTCATGCTTCCAAATTTACGGATACAAGAAAGAAGACAATCCGAATGTCCTAACGTAGTATTATGACCCCGGAGACTTCTAAATTTTCCCAAAGAATATACAAGAGTGATTGTCCGTCTCCAAAATTAATTGAGTGTAAGGCCAGATATATCTGTATTATATTAAAAAAAACAAATACTTTCTTCCATAGAATGATCTACTTCATATTGACTTACTGTCAACTTGGTTTTGGCAGATAAATTAAAGGTGGCGTGGAGGAGAAAAGGAAATTATTTATTAAATTTAAAGGAGAGTAATTACTTTTTAAAATTATTAAAAAGTATGTCTCTTTTGTTTTAAATATGAAAAGCGCAATTTAAATATCCTGGTAGAATCGGTTCAATGGCAAAAATGTTATTTGGCAAATTTAGTTCGTTGATTTTTTTTCAACCAAATAAAAATAGAAAATTAAATAAAAAAATAATTACATCCAACTCAACCCGATCCAATGGATCTTAATCGAACCAAAAAAAATCCAACTCCGTTTCGAAAGCAAACAGGAAAGCGACGACGCACCATGCAGAGCGCGTGATTAGGAAGCAAGTCTTCATCGATCATTATTAGTAGTAATAATAATTTAGATACCGCTCAAATTTCCCGTTCACATGGGCCATTTAGCGATCCAACCACCAGATTCCTCCCCGCGACGCGTTCACACTTTGTCGGTCGGTCTACGAGTCGCGGGCCCCTGACTGCCGATTGGTCCGTCGATGCTGACTCGGCGTTCGACGACCGAGTCCTCTGTTTGGTCTTTCCATTTCCCGATCAGTTTGACCGTTTCCGATGGCGCCCCCCACCTTCTCTTACCTTCTCCGCCCACTGCTATTTCGCCTATAAATTCACCGCCTTTCCGTCGTTCTTATCCCTTCAGACGCTGTCCATTCAATTCAAGCCCCGGAGCACACGAAACGAAAAAAGAATTGAGAGATGGGCAATTGCATCGGTTTGCAGAAGCCGGTGACGTGGCTAGACGACGGCGACGACGACTGGGGATTCGCGGCGCGCAAGCTCTCAAGACAGCATCAAGAGGGAGCGGCAACAGTTGACATTGAGGAGAAGGTGAAGGCCGCGGCGAAGTCGACGGAGATCAGGATCAAGATCAGCAAGAAGCAACTGGAGGAGCTGCTGAAGCAGGTGGAGGCGGAGGGCTTGCCGCTGCTGCAAGTTCTCGCCGGCCTAGGCGAGGTCGAGAGGCATTGGAGGCCGAAGCTACAGAGCATACCGGAAGTAGCGGAGTAGAATGAGATCTGTTGTGTGATTGTATATCGTTCATCGTTTTCTCCATTTTAGCAAGTGTTTTGTGAATAATTAGGTGGTGTACATATATATATATAAATCAGGAAGAAATATAGTGCAAAGATACATATAAACTTTTTAGTGTTTAGTTTTTTTTTTTAAATTTAGTGGAATACTGATCACTAAGTTGAACACATAAAAACTATGCAGTGGAACTCAAAACCATCTGAAACACATCACAATATGAACATTTTTACCAGTAATTTATTGCTTATAGTTTTCTTTTCATTGTAGATTTCTTCATCCTTGATTAATACGTGCCTTACAACATTAATTGTTGGTACGTTTAGCCAACTCATGCTGATGAATACGTTTGGTAAAGGTCTCTGAAAAAGCAACTATAATTATGAAGAATATATTCTCGACAGGCCCTGTTGAACAAAAGTATGCATATACCAATTCAGGTATTGATATCGAACTGGGAAGATTTGTTGTACAATTGAGCATTTTAAGTAGCATCCCGTACGTCTTATACTCATCTCATTTCTTTATTCAGAGTTTTGCTCTGTTTTGGATATGTAGCTCTAAGCTGTAATTTACAAAAGCTATGAATGCATCTCCAATTCTACGCTACCATCTTTTAATCCAGCCAAAAAATGAAATTAGAATTGAGTTTCATCAAGTTGAACTTATCCTGTGCCACATGAGATAAATATCGGTGTGGCTATCTACACACATCAAACAGTTTGCTTTTAGTACGATAATCTAAATTCATAGCTTTATATAGATGCTTTTTACACGCGTGAAGCTTCTCATAAACGTCAAGCTGGTTTTTTTCCTTGCTTCTTCCTAAAAGTTTCAATTTATACTTTTTCCTTTTTTATAATATATTAATAATTGTCATTTTAATCCTAATCCTTTGGATTCCTTCCTTTGCATTACTATTCTTTTCTTAAAGCATAAGACATTTTTTTAGTTGACATCGTATTTCTTTTTAACATTCTTAGTCAACCGTTCATTAATAGAACAATTTAAATTGATGGGTTATAAATCATCTTATATATCTTGTTAACTCACGATCCATTTTATTTTAATCGGAAGCCAACTCGTTTAACAAACGAGTCAAAATTTATAATTGAATACAATCCGCTCATTTTGTAATTGATTTTACTCTTTTAATTAAAATCTTTATATTTATTTATTACTTCTTAAATATTTCATGATTCATATTGATTAACGTTAAATAACTAGTTAAATATTTAGATATTAATAAATAAGGTAAAAATAAAAAGGCATCCCATTATATCAAAATCATAGAGATATTTTTAATCAAAAGGTTTCACCCCGTAAACCCTTAATAAAATGACAAAGTTTTTTTTTTTTTTTTTTGAAATGCTACATAAAGATATATATACTTAAACTATCAAAAGGGGTCTCGATTGTTGGAATAGGGGGAGTTGAGATCCTCTGTCCCGAAAATAGTGTGTCCTCATGTCTCCGATTAGACAGGCTAAACATCCTCGTGATATACACTACATCATTAAGATATGATTTAATCCGTCCAATCAATAAGGGAATATGGAAACACATCATTTTCAGGCCAGAGGATCTCAACTCCGATTGTTGATGCTCGTTATGACAGGATAATAAAGAGTTTTTGGTCGACATCATCAGAGTCATCCTTATCAGCGGGCCGTCTTCTCGGCTTTGCTTTCGGACAGGATCACGGTGCAAAGACGCTTAACTTCTCATCACTATTGTAGCTGCAAACAGATGAAAACAATGTGACAAATTGGTTCAAAGACGCAAGCAAGAAGACGATTCATCCCAGAAGTGAGACAGGAGAAGGAACGAGAAGTTAAGCGACTCAAGTAGTCACACTTGTCCTTGCTTCATCCATCAAACGCGGAATCTGTACACTGACTCATCCATCAACCGCAATTGTCCCTCGCACCATAGTTGTTTTTCCTTTTCTATAAAGAAGTCCCACTTTAATTCAAGTGTTTTCCCCAGTAAGAGACAATTACCTCTCATTTTATAATACAGATCAGTTACTTAAACTTGTTTGGATTTCAGTTAGTTGATCTTTTTTGGATTCAAAGACGATCTCATGTAATATCTTACACCCTTGCATGATCAAGAAGTGCTGCTCATGAAGTTCCTGCTCTGGCCTTTGCATCGCATGTGTTGGGCACCACTCTCAGATATAAATATAAAACACACAAAAAAAACTGATTCTTTTAATGGACGGAGTGCTGAGATTGTTTGGCATAATGCCATCAGAGTTCATATTTGCATCAACTTAATTATATTTCTCCCTTTCAATCCATCTCTTGGTGCAAAACGTAGCTCAATCCTTCTCCCAACCATCATTCCAAAAACCATGTCTCCATCATATCAAAGATATCGTATTTATTTTTTGGTCATTCTTTTTCCTGAGTGGGGATATCGATCAGCTTCTCGAGAGCTTTAAGTTTGGTGAGGT
This sequence comes from Zingiber zerumbet, assembly GCA_037833815.1. Taxonomy (NCBI): domain Eukaryota; kingdom Viridiplantae; phylum Streptophyta; class Magnoliopsida; order Zingiberales; family Zingiberaceae; genus Zingiber; species Zingiber zerumbet. The sequence continues at coordinate 1,082,225 of JBBMJZ010413094.1, forward strand.
CGCTAAAAGAATGGCGGATTGTTTGTGCTTGGCAAAGGATGAGATGAAGAAGCCAACGATGGAGGAGAGGACTACGTTGAGGAAAAAGAGATTTTGGAGGAAGAAGAAGGCGCTGAGAAAAGGGCACACTCTGGTTTCTCTGGTTAACAAGATGTCATTCAAATCAGGCAAGTCCTAATTTCCATTAATTTTCAAGTATGTACATATATTTATGCGAAGATATTCTCTGATCATCACAGATGACGGGAGGCAAAAACTTGCAGCAGAGATGCTACGCATAGGCAGTGAGAAGATCGCCGCCCGTGTCTTCACATTTCGCGAAATGGCAGCTGCCACGAAGAACTTCGACTCGGAAAACCTACTGGGTGAAGGTGGATTTGGGAGGGTGTACAAAGGGCAACTCAAAGGCAGCAACGAAGTAACGCCAACTTCAAAAACTCTTCATAATTTTGCACAAGATTCATAGCTTTTGAGTGACTCAAATTCACAATTGCTATGTCAGATTGTAGCAGTGAAGCAACTTGACAGAAATGGATTCCAAGGCAACAGGGAATTCCTGGTTGAGGTCTTCATGCTGAGCTTGTTACACCATCCAAACCTTGTTAAGTTGCTTGGCTACTGTGCCGATGGAGAACAAAGGATCTTAGTGTACGAGTGCATGCCGTTAGGTTCATTGGAGGATCATCTACTAGGTTTGTGATGTATTATATCCCATTTCAAATTCAGATTCCATGCCTTTAAATCTCCTATTTCATATCTTTTACTTTGCGAAACTTTCAGATTTGGCACCAGATACTAAGCCATTGGACTGGCTCACAAGGATGAAAATTGCAGCTGGTGCAGCCAAAGGACTGCAATACTTGCACGAGATTGCAAACCCACCAGTGATTTACAGAGATTTCAAGGCATCGAACATCCTTCTCGACGAGGACTACAACCCAAAGTTGTCGGACTTCGGCCTTGCTAAGCTCGGTCCGACCGGAGACAAGACTCATGTATCCACCAGAGTGATGGGGACCTATGGGTATTGTGCTCCGGAGTATGCATTGACAGGCCAGTTAACAACGATGTCGGATGTGTACAGTTTTGGAGTTGTATTCTTGGAGCTGATTACAGGAAGGAGAGCTATCGACACGACCAAACCGACGCGTGAGCAGAACTTGGTTCATTGGGTACGTCTACTAGTCCGGTTGTTTCAACTTGATCTCAGTACTTGATGATCAGGCCTTTGTATTGGCATGTGCACAGGCAGAGCCATTGTTCAAGGACAAGAGGAAATTCGTGGCAGTGGCTGATCCACGGCTGGAGGGAAAGTACCCCATAAAGGGCCTGTATCAAGCTCTTGCTGTGGCTGCAATGTGCCTGCAAGAGGAGGCAAGCATAAGGCCTCTCATCAGTGATGTGGTCATTGCTCTCGAGTACCTGGCTAATCCAAGGACCAATGGCCCTGAAGAACCAACAACACCTGAAGCTGAACCAATTGCCAGCTCTGTGATAGTGGAAGATACTAGACATCTTGAAGAGAAAGAGTCAGAATTGGATGATCATATTCACCAAGAAAGCTATTCCTTCTCGAGCAGGGAAGATGAGCTGAATGATATGGAATAGTGGGATGGGATGGGATGTTTTGCATCTACAATTGTTTTCTGCATTTTGATTGATTTGCTACATATATCAACTGCATTGCTAGGCTTTGAGTCTTGAAACTTGAACTAATTTAAAAGCAAGCAAGGATAAGTATAAGTAGGATAATGTTTTGGGATAGAATGGCATGAACGATCATAATTCTACAAAGGTTAAGCCAAGGTTTAATGCATTCTCTACAAACTTTGTTTTATTTAATGTGGTAAACTAAGTTTCTTTGTGGAATGTGGTTAAGAATCGATGTCTTCAAAGTGGCATTTTGATGGCATAATATTCTACGTAGAAGATCCACAACTTGGCTGAAGTATCAAAGTTGAGAAATGACAAACCTTCAAGTCTTACTTCCGCTCATCTTGACAACAGTGATCTATAAATGGTGGAAAAATTAGCAACAATGAGGTTGAAGCTAAAGATGGAGAAAATAGCAATGTTAAGTTGGAGAAAACATTGAGGTTGAGGATGAGAAAGAAGTTGAAGATGAAGAAATGTAGCAATGCTGAGGATGAGAGTGAAAAGGAAAAGTAACAAGGATAAGAGTTAAGTTGAAAAAAGTATAGATATATATATCAACATGAACAGTGACAAATAGAATCATGGAGCAAAGAAAAGGCTTCATGGCATACAACCCATGATAAATATTGTAAATGTTAGGTAAGAACTAATCTAGACTGGAATTGAATAGTATTTTAAGAATTATATAATATGTAGGTCCACTGCACAACTGTTACAAAATTAAAGGGGAATTAATTTATCTTCTAACTTCTATAAATGTATCGTCATGATAAAGGATAACACCAAAGTTTTGATGTGCTATATTTTTTTTATCCTAATGCTTATTCAGCGTGACAAACATACTTACCTAAGCAAAAGCAATTTGAGTATATGACATCATCAAATTCCAATCATTGGGCACACCCACGCCGGGCGACCAGCATGTGCAACCCTTACTTATGGAGGCACCTCCAGTGATCGGAGGAGCCTCCTACATGAGGGTCACCCATACTGGTCGTTCAATATGGGTGTGCAGACTAACATGTCTATATATATATATATATAGAGAGAGAATTGATATATTACAAATCGCTTCCTACAAATTCGTGCGCCCCCCCAAGTACCTCAAATGCATTGGAGGATCCTTAAGGATTTTTTTTTTAAACAACGTTGAGGCGTCATAATTCATTTTTTTATTTTTAAATCTTTTCTAAATATTAAACACTAAATATATATATTATACCCTATGAATACATAATTTTTTTGAGTTATATATTTTTTTAACTTAAATACTATAAGATAACCCCTAAACCTTAAAAACAAAATCTAATTGGCTTAACACGGAGCTAAAAAAATAAAATAAAAATTAAGGATTGAATTGCGCTTCAACACCATAGAAAACAAAAAAAAAAAAATTGACAAGAAGACACCTCTAATGCATTGGAGGCGCCTCGAGTCTAGTTTAGACGAGAATATATATATGGTTTTGCTGTGTAATAATAACTTGAGTGATTGTTCATGATGTTAGTCGGGGTACTTGGATTCAATCTGATCCGGTGGTAAGAATGGGGGACCCACTTTCTAGGGGGATCCAGCCTAAGGAAGGGCGGAAGCATGTCCGAGCGG
>JBBMJZ010413094.1:1095366-1113795 GCA_037833815.1 Zingiber zerumbet
AATTTGATCATGAATTATCATTTAATCTTTTATTTGGATTTGGGTTTTTTTTTCTCAAAGCTAGATTTTTTTTTTTTCCTTTGGTAGTCTTGGCATCTCAATACTATATCAAAAATATAAAAACTTATCTCTCCACAATTTAAAAAAAATTTCCATATAATTTTTTTTATCCTACATAATCAATTTTTTATACATTACTTATCTCATTCATATGGATAATCATTTTTCATTATAAACTAAAGATAGTTAAATGATAATGAGCAATATTGATCAGTCATAAACTTTATGTTTGTGGATGAAAAGTGTTAAAATGACAATTCTCGCTCCTTAAACTTTATGTTTGTGGATGAAAAAAGTTAGAATGACAATTCTCGCTCCTTAAACTTTATGTTTGTGGACGAAATCTATTGAGAAGGATTAGAATGATATTTCTCGCGCCTTAAGAAGTACTAAATAAATGACTTTTCGAATCGGGATTTTGGACATAAAAATTCGGACATGTTAAAAGTGGTCATAACCCTTGAGGATAAAATAATACATCTAAAAAATTATTACATCTAACATACTATCCCCGAATCCGAGAATAGATATGGGCATATGTGAACTATCCTAAACTTTCATAATTTTTATTTTTTATTATTTTCTTTTCTCTGATATATTTTTTATTATTTTTTTCTCTATACAATATCTAATTTTTATTATCCAATTTTTCTCTCTCCTAAATTAAATAATATTATTATATTTAAAAAATGATGACGTAAAATATAAATCTGATGTAAATGCTCTTCAGATTCCATTCAAATCAAGGCAAACAAAAAACTTTCATAAAACTAAATGAATCATCCTCAAAATTAATAAATGGGATCCCGAGTGCCAAAGAACTATGCAAGCACACCCTTTGAATTTGAGAATAAATTATCATTTAATCTTATTTGGATTTGTGTTTTTTTTCTCAAAACGAGATTTTTTATAGCATGACAACTTAATGTCCCGTCAAAATATAAAAAACTATCTCTCTCCACCATTAAAAAAAAACCTTACATATTTTTTTAAATCCTACATTATCAATTTTTTTAATAAATCATTAATTACCGATCTCACTAATATAGTTAATTTCGAAATGAAAGACATAACTTTGAAATTTAACTATTGCTTTTAAATTACAAACTTGGTCAATAATAGTCAGCTTTTTTCGTCAATTTTTTTTTTACAACCCTTTCAAAAAAAATCCAATTGGAGATGCCCTAAGCAAATATGGCGAGTCTTTCCATGATAGGCAAAAATGAGGATGAAATTAAGCATTCAACTACAAGAGGTTATATTAATCTCCAGAACTAACAGAACTCGAAACTAAGTCTTAAGTTGGGAACCAAACATTGAAATTGTTGTACTAAGATGGCCAAGAAAATACTAATACCCACCCTTGAGGTCGTTGACCACATCATATGGAATAGGCGTGACAGTCTCAAGTGTAGCGCCTTCTACCATGAAGCCAGGCTTAGGGCCCTGTGGTTGGCGCTTAGTGCTGATGATTTCACCTCTAGCCTTCGCCTCAGCCTTCAGTTGGTCGTTCTTCTTCACCCTCGCACGGAAGTCTTCTTGGCACCTGGAAGGCAGCACATGCTCCACGCGGACATGAATTCTCTTCCTGATAATCCGATTACCAACCTGTATAGACAAGTTGTTGAGACAGCCTACTAACAGAAACGAGACATGCACAGAGCTAAACTTGGATTTAGATATAACTAAATTAACAAAAAAAAAGAAGTCCAAGGGAGGACTTGGACCATGGAAACAAGCAACTTGAATACCGGATTAAACCAACCAATCAAAAAAGAAAAAACAGAACTTGTTGCTGTCTTTTATGTAATTTTCTTAAAGATCATCATAAAAGATTGACTGAAAGAAAATTAAACCAAATAGCTAGTGTACAAACAAGGAGGCATTATGCCACACTGGTGGAAATTTAGGTCCTTGATAATATGAACTGATCTAACAATAAGATACTCCTCACTTCTCATAGTTAATAGCATAAAAGGAAGCAATTTCGTCTCTATTCTTCTTAGCGTTGTAAAAACACAATTTCATGACAAAGGCTTTGTATTGATTTTGCTCAATTGACAAAGCCTTCAGCCAAAAATAAAATAAAATACAAGTGGCAAAGCTAGCCATCTTAGATAACGTGGAAACAGGAGAAAAAAGACGAATAACAACTTGTTTTGGAACAATAATTCAATGCCATAGTCAAAAACGATTCTCAATAATTACAATGTCAAATCTTGTGTTCAGAATCAAATCCTATGTTTGGATGAATTGGAAATATTATTTCACTTCTTAAGAAAGTTGACAATCAGAAGTATGGCAGCCAAGCAGCTCCTCTGGAAGATGGAATATAAAAGAGATAAGAATAAACTCCTTGAGCTCACAATTTGGCATTAACTTAAGAACACAAGTATAACGTGAGATAAATTTCATGGAATTCATAAATACTTGGTCTCTTTAACAAGTGAAGAAGATTTTCACTAAAAAGGTTCTGCTTGTCAAGAGTGCGCAAGTTAGTTAATTATGGACAACTAAGATATCTTGAAAAGAAAATGACTTCCAAAGGCTTTGACAATTAGATATTATTCTCTAATAAATGAATTCATTAAAAAAACTGGCCAGGAATTCCAATTACATATTGTAATATCTCCAAACAAGGGCTGGGATGATACTAGTCAGACTTGAGGATATGGAAGAGAGGTGATCAAATTCCACCTTTGGGCTTGAAGGAATTTTCGACTATTGGTATCACTTTTAAATGAATTCTAAAACAGACGATCACAGGCAGTTTGAGCAACTTCTCAGAATCCACGTATTTCCCATTTGTGTGCCAGCAAAAAAAAAAAAAAAAAAAACTTTTACGTCTTATGATATAAGAATCCCGTATTTATTTATATTGTCGAAATGAGAGTTGAGACATATATATTATTCACAGAAGAAGTCGCCTCTGAAGCATAACTATCAGAAATTTAGTCATGGAGAGCGGATGAATGCGATAAAAAAACAACCTGCTTGTTGATTTCGACGCCGATGGCGCGCTTAGTGACATTCCAGACGCTACCGGTACGACCATGGTAGAACTTGTGCGGCATGCCCTTGTGAACGGCGCCGTTCACCTTTATGTCGACATAATCTCCGATCTTATAGGTGCGAAGGTAGGTAGTCAGGGGGATGTACCCCTTCTTCCGGAAGGGACGGGAGAAGAGATCTCTTGTGCGGGAACGGACACCATGACCAGCCGGCATCCTCTCCGGCCCGTCTTTTCCTTTGCAATCTACCGCAGCCTGCGGCCTTGGACTCTACGACGCAGAGCGGAATTGCAGACGAAATTAGGGTTAACGATGCGAAGGAATTTATAGGGAACTATCGACTATGGATGCGCAGGCTCGATATCAGTCACAGGCCCATCAAGAACGTCAAATGGGCCGAAAATGCTATTTGATTAAGAAATTGTACAAAAAACTTTTAGGAAAAAAAATAGTTTTCTGGCCGCGTGATTTTAAAATGGGATATAAATCACATGCGCAGCACGTGCACGCAAGTGAGTGCATTCAACTGGTCTCTGAGCGGGCCCCACCAATCCAACGGCTACCGTCGCCCTATCATGAGCCAGCTCCGGGCAATCTCGTCACCGATCCGCTCCGGGCTGCCTCGAGATCTCTCTCCCTCTTTCCCCTTTGTGGCGAAGCCGAAGAGAGGAAGGCAAGTGAGGGAATCGAAGGGCGAGCTATCTTCTGCTGAATCGGTGGAAATCTAGAGCGGATCGAATCCAGAAGAAATCTCCTCTCCTCGCCGTTTTTCTCGCCTGTCACTGCTTGCTCTGGAAATTTACCCCATCGAATCCAGAAAGTGGTTTTGCGCAGCGATGGCTTCTCTTTACCCGGGTCACTTCAGTGCTGTCCAGGTACTCCAATCGATGGCATGGAGTGCGTTACTGGAGGAAAGGGAGGATGAAGTGTTTCCGCCTTACTTTTTGAGCCTTGGCTTGAATTCCTTTATTGATGCAGGTTGGTGCGTATTTCTTGGAGCATTACTATCGGATTCTCCAGCAGCAGCCGGAACTAGTACACCAGTTCTACACGGAAGGGAGTTCAATGGTGCGTGTTGATGGGACTGCAACAGAATCTGCGACTGGGATGGTGGTATTATTCAGCAAATCCGAGTCCTTTTCCCCCCGTTGGTTCATTTGATTCTATTCTGTATCATTGCGCACTGGAAACAGTTGTGTTATCAGTTATCACTATGGCACGAAACCAAAAAAGTCTCGTATATGCGATTTTGGACGAGTTTCTAATTTTATAGATCGTATTTATTTTCACTTTGTTCATTTTTCAGTAGGTTTCTTTTGCAATCTAGATCTTTCACTCTATTTTTTGGGATGAAATTGCCTTCTTGCAGCGTACAAGTTCTCTAAGTAATGGTGGTATGCATAGTTTTCTGTTGCTTCCCATTTTTTTTATATATATTTTCTGTGTTGCATATTCTTAGAGATACAATTCTTCAAAAATAGATGCATTTATTCTCCCATAAATGAAGAGCAGTTCTGATTCACTAGGGGGCTAGCAATGTTGGGTATAACATGATAATGCACCCGAACATGCTTTGAAACATGACTTCTGTACTAAATGAATGAGCGAAAATATGTTCATTTATGAATACATGATATGTGATTCTGACATAATGAAATGCTAGTTTTAAAACACTAATAAATTCTATATGCATCAATGCAAATAATGGATCAAACATTAAGCAAATTTAGGGCTTTTTCATCTGACAGAAGAAGAATTAAAAAATAAAAAGAAGCTTAAAATTGTTATCGAATGGTTATGTTAATTGACATGAAGTCATTAATATTCTTCATGATTTTATTACACAATAGTTCTACTAGCATAGTATTATTTAGTATTTACTCTTGTCCCTCTTTCATAAGTCCAATAACCTAATCATCCTTAATGCATTTTTCTCTCATGTCTATGTTTTCGGTAGATTTAAGTCTTATCTATTTCTTTGGACAAGATGCAAAAGCAAAATGAATGCCTGAATGCCTATGCTTCTGGTTAGGGCTGGGGAAAATACCGAAAATTTCGGTATACCACATATACTATACTGTTATTAACCATTTATACTGAAATTTTTGGTATACCGAAAAGTTCGGTACAATATTATACCGTACCGAAATTTTTGGTATAATATACAATTTACGATTTTTCAGTATTTTGGTATATACTGATATTCCAATATATTTTTTTATAAATTATTTATTATTTTATTAAGTTTAAAAGTTGTATTGGGATTTGACCATTTAGGCAGGACTCAGTTATAAAAAACGAAAAGAAATTATGATTAAATATAAATTATTTATTATTCTTTAAAAGTTGTATGGGTAACGACCATCTCCAAACCCTCGTATAGCTCCAGCGTAGACCACCGGTGAGTGGCTTTCTCTCCTCCTCTCTTCTTCTTCTTTCTCTCTTTGTCTATCTCTCCTCCCTCGTCCTCTCCTGCGCCTACGTTGCGTCGCTCGCATAAAGTCGAACATGGAATCACATCGCCAACGAACGGCGGTCCTTTCCTAATTCAGCTGCCGCCCTCCCTTTTACCCTTCTTTTTCTTCTCGCGGGTGGAATGACTTATGTTGAATTTTGTGATAACAATGCTAGTTTTTGTGATGGTCTTGCTAGATTTTGTGAAAGCTACCTTGGGGATGGCTATTATGCTTTAATTTGTGATAGCAATGCTGAGTTTCGTGATGGTCTTGCTGGATTTTGTGGAAATTTCCTTTCATTCTCTCCACCTCGTCAATAGTCAATACGTACGTAACATACCGTCTATAATTGTTTTTCATGTTGTAGCAGCTATGGTTGCATAGTTGCTACAACTACGACCTTCGAAAGTTTGCTACACAGCTATGGGTTCGTAACAGTTACAACTGTGTAGCTACTACAATTGTGTAGCAAATTTCTGAAACCATAACTTTTGAATCAGATATTAGAATGAGACGATTTTTTTTTTTGAATTATAGATCTCTGAACGAGCTTTGATTAAAAAAAAAGATTGGATAATTCGAAAGTTATGGTATTCGGAAGTATGCTATACAATTGTAGCAGCTACACATGTTGTAGCAGCTATATAGTTGTAGTATGTATGGTTTCATAGCTACTCCAACTGTAACTGCTATAAAAAAAATAATTGTAGTTGTAGCAACTACGAAACCATAGCTGCTATAACGTGAAAAACAATTGTAGTTGTAGCAACTACGAAACCATAGCTGCTATAACGTGAAAAACAATTGTAGTTGTAGCCCGTAACTGCTACAACTGTGTAAGAGGTAATGTCGTACCAAAAGATGATATACTGTACCAAATTTTGTATACTGAAATTTTCCGTATGAAATTCATACCATATGGAAAATTTGTTACATGGAAACTTCATTATATCGAATTTTCAGTACGGTGTAAGTATAAATTTTTTGATACGGTATACGGTATGAGAATTCGGTATCGGTATACCGTACCGACCCAACCCTACTTCTGGTTCTCAATTTGTTATGTTGACAAAGTTAAAGTTTCTACTTTTGCCTCATATTTATTTCTGATATTATTATTTAGTAATCACTATGTGTAAACTTTGTTATGATAATTTTCATCAATAAGTTCTATATCCATAGACTTCAATCCATGCGATATTCGGGTAGTTGAATATTTAATTTCAAGTGCTCAGAGACCATTATGGCTTTCCCTTTTCCTGTGTTTTCTTTTTGGGCTGGGGCTTGGAGGTAGGAATCGGATGTCTGTTTCATGATGATTTCATAATGTAAATTAATGCTTCATTTTTTTTTAAATGACGAGTCTATCAAGTGTTTGCATGAACTGCTATTCGGGGATGGAACAATATCATCTATAACTTATTTTTCATAATCACAATAACAATACGAGATGCATTTATTCCATTTAATTGTTTGGTGGAATTCACAGATTTATATATACTATATGTATGTACATAGTGCAATATTTCCTCTTTTGATTGAGTAAACCATGGCAGGAAAAATGAGTGAAACTATTCTAGATTGGTCGAGTTGGATTAAGGGTGACCTTGTTAGGTCTGATTATTCCCCATTTTCTGAGCAGATAATCAAAACTCTAAGAATTTACGTGAGAAAAGGCTAGTAAAGCATCCAATTGGTTAGATTTCGAAGTAAATTGAATGAGTTGAGCTTGAATATGAATCAGTTTCAAATGGTGAGACTTTCTAAGACTACAGGGGACTAAAGGTGGAAAGAAGAATAATTGATAAAAAAATAAAAAGTTTATATCAAGAATAATAAGTCTCACACGATGGCAGAGGAACCTATCTTGGTTGGGACCGGTGGAGAGACAGCAGAGTAGTAGAACAACTCTGGTGCAACATGGAGAGGGGTAGGAGCAATATCAACAAAGCTATTGAGGGGGACTCAAGTGGTAGGAAGCAGTCTTTTGATAGCACTCACTTCCGTCAACATTATGCGGGGTGGTATTGAATGTGTATAGGTGACAATTTTATTTAATTAACTAGAAATTTAGATATATTATAGTAAAAGGTGATTACGCTCATCCCAATTGTCCTTCACAGTCTGTCCCTAGGCTATGTGAAGGGAGGTAAATCACGGGGTCAACTAATAGCCGACCGTCGAGTAGTTAGAGGGTGGGAGCAGAAATTTAGATATATGTATATTAGGTTAGTTGTGGTGAATGATTCAATTTTTATAACCCAATAAAATAGTAAGTAAATAGGGTAAGGACTAAGGATCATTATCTTCTATAATTAAGAATAGGTCTTATGGTAAATATAATATAGTAATCATATTAGGAAGAAGTGTAGTTCCCGAAAATGTGTGATGCACTGGCTATAGTTGGTAAGAATTTTCTTTTCATAATTATTGTGTATTATAGGAAAATGTCATTAGGAAATATACAATAACAATTTGATCATTAATTAAATATAATATATAACCTTATGATTTATAACGTATTTGGACATATAAGTCAAAGGATGGATGAACTTATATTCCATTCATTGGTTGTTTTGCTTGAATGATTATCAATCAGTTGGAACAAGGCCCACCCAAATCAAAAGGTGGATAGGAATAATTGGTTAATTACTAAATTAACACTATAGTTTTTACAAATTACCTAAATGTTCACTAGCTTATCATTGAATTCCATCACATGCCGTCACCACAGATTTGTGAAGAAGCTCATGCGCCCCCACCCATGCACCAACATCGTCCGTGCAATTGCAACTCCAGTGTTTGCTGTTACCTTAGCACCAACAACCACTGCCTGCTTCACCAATTTTCGCCGCTTAAAAAAATAACATTGATTAATTACAATTGATTGTTTTTGAGAGGTTTGATTAATTATAATTTTACATTTAAATAAATAGATAAATTACAAATTGAGATTAAGAGGTTGCTTGAGAAAAATTTAAATTATTTTATTTTAGTAGTTAAATTAAAATTTGAGATTGACTTTTTTGTCTTACTACTATGGTACCATGTCACTATCCATATTTAAAAAATATATCATGGAGTTGATTGATAATTGAAAATTTGAAATTTTATTATACCAGTGTCACATGGTATCTATTTGCATGTAAAATTGTCTTGTTTTTAGGTGGCTTTATGTGGTTATGACCACAGGTTTGATGTGTAATCTTCATTTGGAAATTTAATTTGTCATTGCCTTTACAGCAGTAGTTATCATGTTTTCAGTTTTAAGTAATTTAGTTTTAAGTAATTGTATGTTGCTGATTTTTTTTTCTTGAGACTTCCTTGAATATACAAGGTTGTAAATCTGCACTACTGACAGCAATGTGCTAACATTTTGCAGCAAATTCATCATCTTGTTATGTGCCTTAATTTCAAGGGGATAGAGATTAAGTCTGCCCATTCTTTGGAGTCTTTGAATGGTGGAGTTTTGGTGATGGTTTCTGGTTATGTGCAGTTGGAGGATTATAGTATTAGGAGGAAATTTGTGCAGACCTTTTTTCTTGCTCCTCAAGAGAAAGGATATTATATTCTCAATGACATGTTTCACTTCCTTGAGGAGGAACATATTTTTGAGCACCCTGCGACCCTTGTATCTCAGACTGATTTTGGGACCAAGTTAAGCATGTTGAGTCCTGTACCAGAAGCAGGTAGTATTTTGTTTGAGAAAATATGTCATTATTTTTTTTCTTCATGAACACATTGTTTAATAGAAAATACTAAATCTATCATCTGCTTAGGGCTCAAATTTGCTTGGATGATATTTCTTTGCCTTGTTTCTTGCACATTAAAAACTAAAAGTATTTATGGATGTAAAATTCTGTATATGAACAAAGAATATGCTATATTTTGATATATGACACATCCACAAGTCATTTCTGTTTTTCAGTGAAACATTATTATTAGCAAAGACTGGTTCTGTTCTTTGCTTAGAACTAATTTTTTGCTTCCATTTCAAATTTGTACCTTTCTATGGAGCATGTTGAAAAAATAAAAAACACATATGTACATGATCAATAACAAATGCTATATGGTTAAGAAGGCTTATACAAACTAATGAAGATCACTTTTGATTGCGATTGTATTATCTATCCAATTTGTATATGCCCTTTTTAGTGGTCACACACACACACACACACACACACACACACACACACAATTTTGATACTCTGCACACCCTTATATGGGTGACTGTGGGTGAATAGCCTACGTGGCCATCTGATGCGGCCTAAACTTGGTACAGGACTCAGCATGTTGAGTCCTTTTTTCCTTCGCACGGGCCTATTTGTTCTCGTTCTTGTTCTTTTCCTTCGCTCGCCTCTCTCCCCTAAAACGAAAGACCTAAACCCTCTTCACCGCTCATCCGCTCCTCTCTTCCTTCGGTTGCAACCCTAGATACAGGTCAACTTGTCCAACTCTCGGCTTGCATCAAGTGAGTTAGGGTTTTCGCTCACAATTATACTGGTCATTTCCCTCCTCTCCTTTTTCTACTCGTGTTTTAGAATGGCACAAAAAGGGTTGCGAAGGTATGTTGAATGTTTGTCTTTTACCCATTGTAGTTTCTAAGAACCAGCTGTGTAAAAACCATTGCGAAAACACTTTGGTGCTTGATTTTGAAGAACATGATGGTGTTCGTTTTAAAAAATTGCAATATTAGTGCTAGTCTTCAAAAATCAGTACCAATTTGGTGCTGGTTTTCAAAAACCCATTGATTACACATTGGTGTTGATTTTTGCAGACCAACACCAATGTTGGTGTCGGTTTTCACGTTGGTGCTGATTTGCAAAGACCAACACCAACGTTGGTGTTGGTTTTCAAAAAGCAACACCAATGTTGGTGTTGGCTTGTAAAAACCAGAACCAATGCTTTGGTGCTTGATTTCGAAGATCATGATGATATTGGTTTTGAAAAATGGCAACATTAGTGTTGGTTTTGAAAAACCAGCACAAACATTGGTGCTAGTTTTCGAAAACTAACATTAATGTGCAATTTTTGAAAACTAGCACCATCATGTTCTTCAAAATTAGGCACCAAAGTGTTCTCATATTGGTTTTTAAGCAACTAGTTCTTATAAACTATGATAGGTAAAAGATAAACACTCAACATACCTTTGCAACACTTTCTTGCGTCATTTCAAAACACGAGCAAAAAAAAAAAGGAGGGAGATGACCAGTATAGTTTAGACAAAAACCTTAACTCACTTGTCGCTAGCTGAGAGTTAAACAAGATAATCTGTATCTAGGGTTGAAAGTGGAGGAAGAGAGGAGTGGATGAGTGACGAAGAGGATTTAGGAATGTAATTTGTGGATGATTCCTCGATTGATTGATAAATATCGATGGTACTTGAACGCAGGGAAGACTAGAGAACGGCGAGCAAATAGCAGTGAAAAGGCTTTCCAGAACCTCAATGCAAAGTCTGGTTGAGTTGAAAAATGAAGTGATTTTGCTTGCCAAACTTCAACACGGAAACCTTGTGAGGTTGTTGGGTTGTTGCTCAGAATCTGACGAGAAATTACTCATATATGAGTACCTTCCTAATACAAGTCTTGACAGATTTTTGTTTGGTATGTATCTCCACTACCTGATGAATGATAGTGAACTCAATGAATGCTTATGATGATGCTTCATTATGCATTCCCATTATGCAATCCTGCTCTTGCATTTTGTCAACTTGCCTCACTGGCTGAAAATTCTATTAATATCCTGAGCTTGTTACTAGTTGCTAATTCCATACTGTGCAAAAGTTGAAGACAGTTTTGTTCACAAGGCACAACTGTTTCTAACTGTAGTAACCAAATATTAATTATACATGGATTTGGCAGATCATTTCAAAAGAATGCAATTGGACTGCGCAACACGGTTTAACATCATCGAAGGCATTGCTCGAGGACTACTTTACCTTCATGGAGACTCACGACTGAAGATCATTCATAGATTTAAAAGCTAGTAATATCTTATTAGACAGTAAAATGAATCCTAAAATTTCAGATGAGACTAAAGGAGGCTATTTGGTAGATGAGACTAAAGGAAAAACTAGTAAAATTGCTGGGACATAGTATGTGAAGCGGTGATAAAGGAGGCCTACCAAGTATGAATCAAGCGAGAAGATAGTAGTCAACATGGAGGTCAAAGTCAAGGTGGTCAACGTCAAAAAATCAATGAGCTCACCAAAAGTGAGCCGAGCAGAGGTAGACTTTAGCTGTCGATAGGGCTTGAAGGGTCCGATCGGGTAGGAAGCTCATCGAAGTAGATCACTCGCCTGGATGGGGGTCATATAAAAAGAGCATCAGATGACACACAACTGACCAAGCGAGTGCAGGACGATTGAAGCTTGTGTCCGGTCAAGCAATAAACAATCTGTCGAACTAAGGTACTACGAAAAAAACAGCTGAAGCTGACCAAGCAGAGGTCTTGGCTGAGTGGCTACTCCGCTCGGCCACACAGTGGGCCCCTCCCATATCTCTGGATATCTCTTTGGTAGGTAATGTCATTGACAATAGAGCATGGTCAACAAACAAATCGTACGACAGAAGCTTCTACGGTTATGTAAGAGATTTGCATGCCCTGTTAATTAAGATATAGTGCCATAGACATTTTTCTGACCTGTCCTTTCATAGGACGGTTGGAAAAATGTGGTCGCGCTTTGAGGAGCTGCACGTCATCTACTGTAGCACTATATAAGGGGGTTCCATGCACCGACGGAGGTTGTGCTATTCATTATTCACGCTTGTGTTTTCGCTACTACTACGTTGCTCTGCCTTCGTCTACTGTTCTGGTAACTGACTTGAGTGCCGAAAGACCAATGCCGAGAACTCCTTCCCTGACTCGACACTGACATTTCTTGTATTACAGATCGGAACAGAGTCTTTACGAGATCAATAACGAAATCACATCTCCAGTCAACCTTCTTCGTAATTTTTGGACAGAATCAGCATGTGAATACTATTTTACCACTCTGGATTCTATCTAGTACTCAATTGAATAGGAGTTTCTTGTTTTATAGAAACTTGATTTGTCATCTTCTTATTATTATTGGAGGTGGATATATGCCACCGAAGTATGCACTCCATGGTCTCATCTTGATTAATTAGATGTTTATAGCTACGGTGGATTGATCTTAGCCAGAAGAATGGAAGTTTAAAATCATTGGATTCTTCGGTGGCCAGGACTCTATGCAATCAAGATCATTGGATTTTAACTGGCCAGAAGAATGGAAGTTTAAAATCTGGGTATTGCATAGACCTCGTAACTCATGTAAGTATGAATCCCTTTCATTGATTGAATGATGGAAATCTAATTAGCATTTTTCTTTGAATAAAAGATAATGGACAATTTTTTTTTCTATTTTCATCTGATTTGAAAAGGTGCGGCGCCAGTGGACTCAAGGGAATACTCTACAGATAATTGATCAAAATCTAGTTGATTGCCCCACTCAAGAAGTATTACGATGTGCACATATAGGATTACTATGTGTGCAAGAAGACCCCGAACGAAGACCCACCATGGCAAATGTTGTGCTTATGCTTAACAGCCACTCTGTTATAGTTGAGAGATAACTCCAGTTGATGCAAGCCAGAGTCGACGAACTCCTTAGAAAATAATGCCAATATCTGAATTTTGAATAATGCGTTTCAAGTTTGTATTAGATATTTTGTAAAACAGAAAAAAAAAAAAACAGAAGGGCTTTGCGAATGTATTGTGGAGGAAAATGATTCGTAGAATTGCATAGCAAAATGAGAAGATATTTTGGATATTTGAGGATCAAGAATTAAAACGAACGTTAATATCCCGACGGGGAGAAAGCGAAACCCAATCCATAACAATGGCACGTCGGACCGGGAAGTGTACGTGTCAGTCGTCCAGTGGCTGAGCACTTATCCAAATTTGGGTACGGGTAGATAAGAAATAAGCAACGCTCCAATTAAAAGCTGTCGTGCCATTCGTCTCCCTTCCACAAGACACGAAAGAGATGGCGCAGGCGATGGCTTCCATGGCGGGCTTACGGGCTTCGTCGCAGGCGCTGCTCGAGGGGAGCCTTCAGGTGAGCGGCTCGAGCAGGCTATCCATCCCCGGCGGGAGCCGCGTGGCTATCGCGCGGCCTGGGTTCGTCGTCCGAGCCCAGCAGCAAGTTCCGTCCGAGGGAGACGCCGCCGCCGCCGCCGCCGTCCAGAGCGGCCGCCGCATGGTGCTTGGACTCGTGGCTGCAGGACTCGCCGGCGCTTCCTTCACCAAGGACGTGCTCGCCGTCAAGTCCATCAAAATCGGACCGCCGCCTCCGCCCTCTGGCGGCCTCCGTAAGTGATTGATTACTGCTTCGTAATCGATTCGATCCCTAATTCTGCAAACCTAATAGGAAGATTTAAGTCCGAAAGATGCGAGCTTTGCTTGATTTATGCTTCAATGTCCGACGACGGATTGCTTAATCTTCCGTTCTGCCCCCCTTTTTCTTAGCCGGGACCAAAAACTCCGATGAGCCGCGAGAAGTGGACCGACCATTGAAGGAGAGATTCTATATTCAACCTCTACCCCCAACTGCAGCAGCTGCAAGGGCGAAAGACTCGGCCAAGGAAATCCTTAATGTTAAGCAATTGATCGATAAGAAGGAATGGCCCTATGTTATGAACGATCTCCGCCTCAAGGCAGGAATTTTGCGTTTTGATCTTAACACCATCATCTCTGCAAAATCAAAGGAGGAGAAGAAGCGGCTTAAGGATCTCACTGGAAAGCTCTTTGCAGCCATCGATGGGGTAATAACACTTGAGTAATCACAATCATGAATTCTGCATCATTTGGCTGAAATTGGATCATCTCATTTGTCCTTGTTTAAACGTGTAACAGCTTGATCATGCTGCAAAGATCAAGAGCACTCCAGAAGCTGAGAAATACTATGCAAGCACCAAAACTCTCCTTGATGATGTCCTCTCCAAGTTGGGCTAGACCTCTAGAGGTCAATCTTGTTCTTCTGTTTGGTACAATCTCTGTGAATTCCTTCCTGGTGAACCAGTCATGGATGTAATTTCCAGCAACTAAGATTATGAATGTTGGCTACTGATAAGATTTTGATGCTTTTATGAGATTCTCATTCTATGTCCAAGCAAACTAGATTATGATATAAGTTTCTATGGAGTACATATTTGGTGAAGCATACATGAGTTTATCTAGGTTTAGCACCTTAATTCAATTTCCTAAGCTTTAGGGCATTGTTCCAGAGCACCCATTTGCAGAACAATATATGCTTCAACAATTTTGGTCTCCCCAAACTCTTTAATATTGGGAAGAAGATGTTATGAATGCCTAAATTTATCTTTCATCTCCAAACAACCAGGGCCGTATCTACCTGTCTTTTATCCCTTGCCATGTGAGCTTGATCATCTCAAGTAGTTATATGAAATAAGTCGACTAAAAACATGAAGCACACACAGTGGCTGGATCAGATTGGGACAGAAATTGTTCTTTGCAAGGAACGCAAATTTTGATCTTCCTATCTTTTTGAACTCATTGTCATATATCATCTATCTTTTCTATCTTACAATAGGTATTTTAATATATATTTCTATGCACTATTTCGATCTTTTTTTCTTAAAAGAAAAAGTCATGCATTAACAAATTAATATTTGCTTAGAGTTTTATTATAATCAGGTGAGGTCCCCTCTTGTTGTAACAAATTATTCCGAGGCACTGCTTCAATGGTTGGCTTACTCAAATGGTTAATCAAACATTTAAAAGTTAAATCTCAATTGTGATACACTATAGAGATTTTTTTTCTAGTGGAACAATAATCCTAAGAATACTGGCCATTTAAGTAGGCTCTTTGGATGCAATTTTAATTTATTTTAATTGTCAATACAAAATTTTAGTAGGATTAGATTGTTCATCTTTAATATTATACATTTGAAAAATTAGATATCTAGATTATTAAAAATAAAAACAATTTTTTTTTATCAAACGTCTAATCCTCTAATAAAAAGATTTATTCCTAATTCCCATCTAAATCTGGGCTCATGTTGACCCGCTTGTTGAAGCCCAGATTTATTTATTCTTTTTCACTAAATTTAACAAAATATCTTTGCTTTTCATTTAAATAAATATAATTATAAGGAGTTTTATCCATCTATTATTAACATAATTTTTAAAAATAAAAAAACTAAATATAGATACATTTCTTCCTATCTAAATTCAATTGCCAAAGTTAAATTCCCGCAATTATATTTCTCTTTATGTTCCTTATATTTTGTATTTCTCTATGTCATTTTATTTTCATTTGTTACTCTCCCTTCTCCTCAATAAATAGGCTATAGTGGTGAGTGAAATGATCAACAACTAATTGAGGATTAAATAATGATGGTCGGTGGAAACCTTAAGGCTTCATTGTGTGATTACTTGTCATTGTCGGCAAATCTCAATCATATTAATTGTGGTACTCAGGTCTTTGATTATAAAAATATTTTTCTATGCATTATTATCAAACTAAGTTGTCTTACCAGACTAGCTAGATTGTGACTCTTTGATTATAATAATGATGCATATTAATTTTTCTATGCATTATTCAAATGTTTCATAGGATGTTTAAAGGCCATTACTTCAACTATTAATCATTGTTTGCTTGTAATTTCAACATCGAATTTGATACATCATCAATGTTAAAAACACGTCATATATCTTTTAAAATTATATAATTTTTTAGGATTTAAGGTGTAGGTTTAAATGTGACATAAATTATAGGACTCTATTCTCTTCTCTATAGTAATTGATTCCGTTCAAAAATCGTGAAGAAGGTTGGTTGGAGATATGACTCCTTAGTTGACCGTGTAAAAACTCCACTGCACTCTGTAATACAGAAAACATCAGTGCTGGATCAGGGAAGGGGTCCCTAGCGTTGACATTCCGACGCTCAAGTCAGTAACTGGAACAGTAGAAAATAGAGCAGCATAGCGGCAGTGAACACACAAGCGTGAATAGTGAATAGCACATACCTCCGCCAATGCATAGACCCCCTTTATATAGTGCCATAGTGGACGATGTGCACACTCCTCAAGATGCGGGCATGCTTTCCCAATCGTCCTATAAAAGGATATTGTCAGAAAAGTGTATCTGACACCATACCTTAAGAAGACATATAAATCCTTGATGAGACAGTAGAAGTTTTTGTTGTACAATTCGTCGACCATGCCCTGTTGTCAGCGGCATTACCTCCCAAACAGATATTAAGAGATACGGAAATGATCCCACTGTTCGCCTGAGCAGGGTATCCACTCGGCCGGGACTCCTTTGCTCGTCGACCTCTGCTGCTTTCCCCGCATTGACTCCACCAGACCAGACAAGCGCTCTAGTCATCTTAACATTCCGACGATCCGTAATGAGCATATGATGTTTTTGCCATAGTGCTCTTTGCTGTATGGATATTTTGCTCGGACAAGTCATTGGTCGATCAACAACTGAAGTCGACCTCCGCTCATCCCACTTTTAGTGAGCCTATTAGTTTATTGACATTGACCATCTTGACTTTTGACCTCCACGTTGGCTGCTATCTTCACCCTTAACTAGCACTTGGTGGACCCCTCTTATCACTGCATCACAAGCCTTCACCTCATGTCTAGTTGAAGGAGGCTATAAGTTCGACTGACTGGACGAACAGTGTCTTTGGTGACCTTCCGCTGATCGGGCATTCTTTGTTCTCGGGCTGCCGATCGACTCATATCTTCATAGTCGCCGTTTTGCTTTAACTTACTAACATGATCTTAGAATCGTAGCTCGGCTAAGGTGAACATCGAAGTTGATTCCTCCCATGGGGTTAGAGGCGGCGCTTGGCGACTAATTAGGCACCTGAGTTTAGAGCCGCCACTTGGCTATTAGTTGTAGACCTAGGTTTAGAGCCGCCGCTTGGCTATCATCTAACACATCTGTATTTAGAGTTGCCGATCGACTATATTTTAGTCAGAGCTCTATGCTCGATCGGGGTGGTTGGCGACAATACTTAGCAAAATTTTCACATCTCGTCGCTTTCTTGGACGAGTGCCCTTTATTGATTGCTGACGTCTTCACAATTTCTAGAAGACTCTGCAAATATTTGGTCATTATGGCTAGCATGCTGCCCATGCCTTTTAATTAAGCATCATTAATGCTTCCCCGCTGCTGGCTGCCACGTGTCCCAATCTATGCCATTGCACGCTTGATGTGACGGGCGGATATCCGTGGATGATGTGACAGACGCCTTTTTGAATTCCACAATCAGATTTCGGCTTTGTTATCTACAACCCTCAATCAAACAGCTCAGAGCAATTGCCTGCAGGATTTATAAACTCTTATTTACTCACCGCCATCTTCACATTTCCTCGCGTTTTCTTTCTCGCGCATGTTCTTTGACGCTTCTCCTTCTCTCCGTCTTCACCGATGACATTTCTCAGTAAGGCCTTTATTTCTTTCTCTCGTTGAGTCTGCGATCCGATTCTTTCTCGGTTTTCTATGGTCGTTTCTCCGCAACCTCCTGCGTCCATCCCCGGGCTTTGATATACTTCTACCATGTCGAAGTTCAACGGGAATGAGATCGATCAAATGAAACTTACATATTGTTTCCCCTCTGATTATCAAATTGTTATCCCTTCAGCCTATAACCGGCCCCATTTGCCTCCCGCCAGCTTTTTGCCCTTCTTTAAGGACCAATTTTACGTCGATCTTCATTTTTGCATCTACCCTTTCTTCTCAGCTATATGTAAATACTTTCGTATCTCCCTACACTAATTAGTGTCTAACTCCATTAGGTTGTTATGCGGGGTAGCTGTGCTATTTCATCTGCACAACATCCCTTTAGTGCCTCGAACATTCTATTATTTTTATTATCCCAAGTTGTCTAAGCCAGGGACCTT
>JBBMJZ010413094.1:1181120-1191191 GCA_037833815.1 Zingiber zerumbet
ACACATTAGATCGGCTAGTTTATGGACTATTTGGCTACTGCTCATATCAAAAGTGCAACGTTAATTTTCTTGAGATTTCCTTTCGTGTAGGATATAACGTTTGATCAGCTAGTTTTATGGACTATCCTGGCTACTGCCCCCATTCAACGCTAGTTTTCTCAAGATTTCCTCTAGACCTTTCTCGTGCATAAGGTCATCTTAGGTCAATTTGTTTTTACGTTATTTTGGCTGGTGGTGGTTGAGGTGTTGGTTTAATATACCTGTTTGCTTCCCTATGGTCTGATAGTTTAAAATTATTTCTAGTTTTTACACATGGAAATGTGCAGTTTAGATGTGGTCATAGGAGATAGTCTGCTGCTGTCTTTATTTTTCTTGCTATAATTATTCGTATACTACTAAATTATTGTAATCCTGAATAAAGATCACTTGTTAGTAACTGGATTTAGTTTCAGAGGTTGCAAATGTTGATTAGAATAAAACTATTCTTACAGAACGGTATTTGGACTGTAAAGTGATATGACGATAAGATCCCTCATGTCCTTGGATCTATTTTTAATAGGTTATAGCTACTCGTTGCTTAGTTACTTTCTATTTTACCCTAGATGATTATCAGAACTAACTGCAGTTGGCAAATTCCTCATATTATTAGCATTATAAATTAGCTAGTCATCTGTTGCTATATAACAGCTTCTCATTGCTCAGAATTTAGCTAATCTATAATGACATTGAATGTAATTTTACACTAGCAAGGGGGTGCTTGGTTGGATGGTATGGGAGTGGGGAATGGGAAAAGAGTCGAATATTGGTCCTTGATTTGGGTAATTAGTGGTGGGTCCCACAAATCCATTCCTCCAAATATGAGAATGAGTCATTACTTTGCAAAATAAGGGGTATGGAAACCTTTCCATTCATATTCCCCATTTCTATCATTCCTATTCAAATTTCCTTCCGGGAACCAAGCACACCCTATGTTTTTTTTCCAAAGTGTAATCTACATATACATGAAATTACTCCTAGTATCTGATCGACAAAACAACTCTTCCTTTAAGTGCACTTTCAGATTTGTTAGATTTTGTTAAATATACATGAAACCCCAAATTTTTAAATATGAACATTTATGTAACAGAGATTCATATTGATTTTCTCGAAGAAGTGCATTGACCGTTTGATCTTGTGCCTTTCACATTCGTATAAGGTAAAATTTAACCCTATGTCTCTTCCTTCTCATGAACTTCTTTCTTAGAATTGTTTTCTTCTGATGAATTGTTCAGTATGCAATACTTATGAAACACATCTATATGTTTCATTCCATGCCACTTCCTCAAAAAGCACATTTGGTGTGCCATTGCTGAATGAATTACTATGGCCAATAAAAACAGCAAGGAAACAGAGATTAGAATATCAAGGATGACCGTCAAGGAATACAATTGGAAAAAGAAGCTAATGAGAAAATTTAGCAAACTAAATCATAGATAACTGTAGACTTCGCAAAATAGCACTCACTTGTCTCCACGGTTCAACCTAGCTCACCACCGCCTATCATAAGCATATGGCCCATCTTTGCACACAAACTCTCAATCACTCTCACTAGGATGCAGTGACCAGGAAGTTTGGAGTGGAGGAAAGAGGAAACAGGGATAGTTTGTCAGCAGGCTGGATATACAGACAGCTGTAAGATTAGCTGTCCACTCTACTCCAAGCACTCACTGTCAACACTCCCTACCATCTTTATCATATATGTGATGTTGTCACGATGCCTTAGCACAACATTATCTTCCAAAGATTTTTCATATGCGGGGGTTTCTTCACTCGGCTTGCACTGACTCAACTTTAGATTTCATGAATTCAACCTCAAACCCCATGAATCGACTTTAAAACTGCGGGGGTTTGATGGCACTTCAACTGAATTCGAATCATCTCAGTCAAATATTCATACCTTGGACGAGTAAAGGAGAGGATTGTGAGTTTTATCTGATTTGGCCTTATTCAACTTAGATTCAGTCGAACTCTTACATGTTTTCTCAAATCAGACCCAATATTAGACTTGCATTGGCCATGTGTCTGCAGGTTTAAACATTTTATACAATTTGACCATAACATTTAGTATTTAATTCAGTTGATTTGACTATTTCATACACGTTGGTACTTTTCTTTCAAAAATATTTGATGGACTTCTTTTTCACACTATATTCTTCAACATGTCCAAATAGTTGTCAGGAACAACTGAACTCCTTGATATTTAATTAATAAAAAAAGTTTAATATTAGTTATTAAAAATGGATTTATGTGCATGGAATCACATAGACCTTTAGTCAAATAGCTAATTTAGGATATTATATCCATTACTTCTTTAGTTCAGTATTTGAACTCCTTTGCGTGTTGCTTGTATTAAAACATAATGACCTCATTACTTCATTAGGTGTTAAGGGCATGAAAGTTCAGATAGATAGGAATATATCTGTTAATCGCTAAATGAAAATCAAAGTAATAAATCCAATTCAATACTTCTAGATTTACCTGTAAGCTTCAGGGATCATCATTGGATGTATTCAAACTTGTACTTTTATCCTAACAGAAGTTAGCTTATATAATATTTTCCTATATAAAATTGATTATATGAGAAAAAAGAACATCTTACCTGGCACAATTTTTTAATATTCAGCTGAAAATTTTCCAAATATTTACCTTGGGATGCTCAAGATTTTGTCTGTGTGACCATAAGTTGTGGTATAGTTTCTATCGTGGATCCATTCTGACATGCCACTAGAAGTGCAAGGTTGAAGATGGGCTTGCTTTGTCTCAAGCTCCAAAGAAGCAGATACATCTCGGGATGCATATGAAGTTTTGGTAGAAACAAAGACAAGCTTGATAGTTTTAGCACAAGCTTTAGGACGAAACTGCCCAACTGTCACACTATGATTATGAAAGCGACAACTAATAATTTAAGTGAATAAGATAACTTTGAAAAATAAATGAGGAAAAAAACCAAGTAGATAAACAACAAAACTTTTCTTAACATAGACCTATGGTAGTCTCTGTGGGAAAAAGTAAATCATCAATGGTATTTGAATCAGTGAACATGGCCACGACATGAAGTACAAGAGGAAAAATAATTATAACAAAACCTCAAAAAAGAAAAAGGTAAGAATAAGACCCCTAAATGAAGTTTTTGTGAAGAGAAACATAATTTACATAAACTGAAGTTAACCCCCGTGTCCTGTGACTCTAAATCCCAAGGAACAAAAATTTGACAAAACATCTACCACTACCTCACCTCCAACACCAATCAACCCTCTTCATAAACATACAAACTCCAGTGTAACTGAATCCCTTAACACTTGATTCAAAATCATCGCTCAACTACTAGCATCCCAAAATTGAATTAGCTGCTCAATTCTTCTTGCTACGTTCCTAAGTACAAGTTGCAAAATCACTATTTTTATACCTTATCTCTTCTGTCTCACCCAATTCAATGAAAAAAATAGTAGAGAGCTATATAAACACCACCTTCCTCACCTTCCTCTCTCACCTAGGAGCCTTTTGTGGTTAGAAATAGCGAGCAATCAACGTTCTCTTTTATGCGACAATGCAATAAAATTCCAAAAAAGAAAGACGAATACCAGAACTCACCACTGCGCACGTTGAGATGAGGGAACTCGAGATGCTGACGTTTCTATCCGTGAAAAAAGAGGAGGAAGAAAAGCAGGCTGCTTCTCGGCGGAAATCGTGAGCACTGGCAAATGTGGATGACGACGGGCGAGCATGAGTGGATGACTCTGTTGGGTTTACGACGTGGGCGGGTGTGCGTCGCGACGAATCGGGACTGAAGGAGAGAAGATTGCCAACCGACCCGATCTGAGGCTATACCGGGGAGATGAGGAAAAAAGAATAATAATCCTAACCGCAAGTCCAACAGACTAGTTAAAACTATCATAGCATTAACACGTTAGTCCGATCTTCATTCAGATTAATGCAAATTCAAAAATCAAATTAAAAAAAAAAAACCTTATTCACAACAATTGTTCATTAGCCCTTAATTTAATCCCATATAAAAAAAAGCCAAACCTAAAGATTAGTAAAATCTTTAATAACTTCCTTTAGTAAATCTAAGCTGGATCGGGCTTGGTCCAAATCATAAATAAGCTTGAAAACTTCATCTAAAGGAAGTTATGTGATGCTGATGCGACGATGATGACACGTTGACTGTGACATGATGATGAGGAAATCACAATGTGGGGAGGTGGTGACGGTGGCTATTGAGGACAAAGGCAATGACAGTGGCAGGAGGTGGCGACAACGATGGTAGTGGAGTGGTAGGCGAGAAGGTTAGGAAAAAAAATTAGGGTTAGAGAAAGATAAAAAAAACAAAGTAAGCTTTTATTTAATTTCACTGTTGTGAAAAAGTCCAGTAAATTTTAAAATTTCCAAATACACCTCTCTTTAATCTATTTTTTTTCATATATATAACAAAGGCATGGAGGAGAAGTAGTAGTGGAAACGATGACAAGTGGGGCGAAAGGCGAGGATTGTGCGGAGGGGGAGGGAGGCGATGATGTGGTCGAGGATCACGTCGGGGAGGACCCCTAAATCAAAAGATTCATATTGTCATTAATGTAGAGGATGAGAGAGTCTAGCAGACGCAAAGGTGCAGGAAAAAATATCTTTTATTTATTTTTTATTTATTATCAAAATAAAATCTCACTTCTCGTAGTTTTTTATTTTAAAAAAATACTCTTATTTCGATATTGTTATAGTCTGATCAACAAACATTATATAATCACTAATAACATATATAAAGTATTTTTTTTATTTTTGCTAAAATATATTTTATACTGGATAAATTGTTAGAGTCCTTGAATAATATACTATTTTATCTAAACAATGCAATAAAGATAAAAAAATATTGAGGGGTGTGTTTTTAAAATTTATTGAAATTTTAAGAAATATATTAAAGGTTTGGGTGTTTTTTGCAAGATGCTTCGGTGATGATAAAAACGTCTAGAATATCTGTAACACCCAATCAGAGGTTAGAATAACCGTCGAGGTAGGACTTGGCGTGGTCACTCCAACGCTCAAATCATCAAAGGGTGCCGAAACCTTCGACTAACGCTCTGCTACAACGAGATCCCGACGACTCGAGGCTTCGAAATTGCTTATTCTTGTTGCCGGTATACTCTTTTAGTTTAAATAGATTGTAATAATTTTGTAACCATTATTTGAGCTTATAGGTTTTGCCCACAGAAAGTGATCAACGATCACGGGCCTTGGAGTAGGAGTCGTCACAGGCTCCGAACCAAGTAAACGAATTGTATTCCTCTATGTGTGATTGCTTTTGTTCTTTCTTTTTATTTTCCGTTGCTTTACTTGTTGAATTTTACGAATCCGAAACATGTGAAACCCACGAGCGCTATTCACCCCTCTCCTCTAGCGCTTCTCGATCCAACAGTGGTTAGGTATAGTAAACTACCAATCATGCTCCTATATTATTTTGGATCAACTAATTATCCTTCTTGATCACTATCTATCTTGGTATTTGATCCGGTGATAAGAAAGGGGGACCCTCATAGGCGGAAGGTCAACGACACGTGGAGGTCAATGGCCAGCTGGGGCCGACCCGAGGAGGTATGCCGAGCGGGCACCTTGTGTCAAGCAAGGATGGTCCGCTCGGCCTATCGCAAAGCAGAGGTATACTGACCGAGCGGCGTGTCCGCTCGGCTATGGAGTCAGGCAAGCAGATCCGAGCAGGCGACGGCCATCAACCTTTCCGGACCCACATTTACGCCAGGCATGACGTATGGCGTGTGCTGGCCAGAGGTACGGTGCGCGCCGAGCGGAGGTACGCTTGGTTCGAAAAGGGGAACTCTACAGACACTGGGCAATGGTGACGTCACGCCTGTATTAGGCCATACCCAAAATCGTACGACAGGAGATTCTATTGTCTCGTCAGGGACATGCTCGGACTGTAGCAGTATGGTATCAAGTACGCCCTTCTGTTAGGCCCGCACCAAGGCATGGTGTGGTATACAGGGGTGCCTCGGTAAACGTGTCATATTCCTCATGGCTCTATATAAGAGCCTCCACTCTTCATCGGAGGTATGCATGCTGCGATCTTTGAAGCCACCATACTGTTCCTTCTTGTCTGACTTGAGCGTCGGAGGGCCGTCGCCGGGAAACCCCGCCCGGCTCGGCTTTGTTGCAGGTTCACCGGAGCAAGGAGCCAGCAGGGAGTGCCACATCCCCAGTGTCCATCGACTCAGCGTTCGGACAGGATCAGTATAGAATCTATAAATTCAATATCAAAACTATTATTTTTTTATTTAAAAGTTGATTCATAAGCTTAACAAACATGTTCACGAGCTAACAAGCCGAATATTGTGAAGATTGAGCTTGGTTTGTTTATCTTAACGATCCTCATTAAACGAGCTCAAACGAGCTTTTATCGAATTGAGCTTCGAATAGCTCATGAGCGGCTTGGTTCATTTACACCCCTATATGTAACAATACCTTGTCTTTGTTAAGATATCTAGAGGTTTCGACTTTAGTAACATCAGATTTTATAGAATACAAAGAATCTCATAATTGCATTTGTTGTTGCTCATCTATAGGCAAATAACCAATAGGATGGGCAACAGAAACAAATATCTCTTCACCATTGCCATCCTCGCCAGTATTCACCTCATCATCGTCATAAACTACACCATCGACTATGTCGATCTTTTCATCCATGTCTTATAATAAAAGATTTCTTCCACTTCATAAACTTCATTGTCCTTCTTATAAACGTCATTCACATCCAAGGTTGCCTGGTGATTGTAATTGTGTTGAATTAGTTTTTCTCTGTTTCGATTTCCCAACAATGCTTTCATCCTTTGTATTACCTGACCCACAAACACGTTACACCGTTCGTCGATCATCTTTCGAAATAGCTGCTCTATATCATGATTAAACGCGTAGTCGACGTGTTGCTGTCTTCTCAATGACATGATTCTACAAGATTAAGTAGGACTCTAATACCAGCTGATATAGCAGAAAACTATCGGTTCTGTTGTGAATACCGGAAATGATCTTCTAAACCTGTTGATTCTGCAGAATACGAGGAGATATGCAATGAAACTCGACGTTTGGGAAGAAACGGCGTGGCCGCAAATTCTTAATAATCAAAACCTTTCTCCAAAATAACTAAACATATGTTTAAATAGACTCAAACCTTAACTCTATGAAAGACAAAAATACCCCTAAACTTTAGACTCGAAAAATAATAAAAATAATAACAAAAAGGATAAAATATTTGGAGCCAAAATAAGCTTTGATTTGGTTGGTAGACCATCCTGTGGTTCATCCCAAGTTATAAATTATGGGCTCTGCGAGTTTACTCTATCGTCCCGCATCAAGAAAGATAGAAGGATTATGGGAGTGATCTACTAACAGATCATATGCTGTGGAGTAGGAGCCGAGAGTTGTTGAATCATGTATAATTGGTTTGTTATATTATGTTATATTTGTGTCGATCTTTTTTCTATTGTATACTAACAATTGTAGATATGGGGAACGAACCCCCCAAAACTATGTCTCACCGTCCCAACTAGCTAGTTGGACTAAGACTAGAGGTAAATGGGTTAGGTGAATCAAGTAGGTTGGGCAGTTCGAGTAATTTAGTTGGTTAAGCATGTTGGTTTAACCAATTGGAACAATCAAACTAGTTGGATCAATAGAGCTAGGCGATCTAAACTAACAAGTCAAGTTGTGGATCAGCTAGCTAAGACAAGCTATTTGAGCCATTTGAGCCACTTGAGTTGATTGAGTCATGGCGGTGAAATTGGGCCATGTGAGTTGGTAAGTTGGTCGAACTATGTGGATCAAGATCATGCGAATCACCTAGTCTATCCAACCCAATCTACCCACCTAGCTTGCTCGAGCATCTCATTCGATCCACCCAACCTCGAGAAGAAAAACAAAAAATCCCCTATGTGCATCAAACATAGAAACATAAGTTCTAATAAATTTTAATATAACATCCAAACAAATATTTTCCACAAACAAATTATTTTTGAGAAAACAAATGGATTCACTTAAATCCTTCCTTAATTTACATTTAGATTTACTTATCAAAGGGTTGGATAAGATATATTCGGATGAAGCTTATCCAATTAAATTAATTACAATATTTTTCAAAAGCTTGTAAATCTATTGATAAAATACTTTAAAATTAATTTCAAATTTGAAATTTTAATGTTAAGCAATGAGAGCTTGAGTTTAATCCAGAACTTCAATAGTTTAAATGTCTCAAGGCTCAATTTTTCTCTCTGACTGAAAGAAAAAGCCACAAAATTGATTTCATTCAAATTTCTTATTTTGGAAGTAGTGTGGTATTCAGCATCTGCACTATAGTGTATAAGACCAATCGAAGCATATCTCTGAGTCCTAAGTTGGACAAAAAGCAATGCAACAACTAGGATATTCAGGTTGTCAGTGAACATGAATTCTTGTGAGCATGTTGCATGGTTAATGAGCTCACATGGTATATATACTTTACAGGTAACTATCTCAGTAGTTATTGACCCATCTCTTCTAATTCTCTAATTGTTTAATCGAAATTCAGCTTCCCACATGGGCTTCAGGAGGAGCCCTCCACCTTACCTTTCCCTCGCAAACAAGACCAATCACCAAGTCCTCAAAGGTTTGGCAGGTGCAAATTTTGCTTCTGGAGGATCAGGAATTCTCGACTCAACTGTAAGCAAAATCCATGTCTTTATCATTTCTCATTTTCAAGATGTGTATGTGAATTCTTTTCATAGATCATGTGTTTCTGAAAAATGTTTCAGGGGAGCACCATCACCATGACAAAACAAATACAATACTTCTCCACACTGCAAACGAGTATTATGACATACATTGCCACTGACCGCACTTACCAGTTGCTCTCCAAGTCCATCTTCCTCATCAGCTCTGGAGGGAATGACATATTTGCCTTCTTCACCAAAAACAACACCCCGAACAGAACTGAGATCGACTCCTTTATTGCTACTCTTGCCTCAACTTATGAGTATCATATAAAGGTAAAATTTCCTTTTTATTGTACATCCAATTATTCTGGCAAATAAACAAATACTAATGGATATTCGAGTTCTTGAAACTATTATGGCAGGCACTATATGGTCTTGGAGCAAGGAAATTTGGGATAGTCGACGTCGCTCCTATTGGATGTTGCCCATATACAAGAAGCCTACACCCAGCAGGTGCTTGCATCGACATTTTGAATGAATTGGCTCTGGGTTTCAACACTGCTCTGAAATCACAGATGCACAGTCTAAGCTCCCAATTGCAAGGGATGAAGTACTCCATCGGTAGTTCTTACGCTGTCGTCTGGGGGATCATCAGAGATCCTACGGCCCTTGGTAACCACAAAATTTATCTGTGAAGCGAGATTCTTTAATCAGGGTGTAGGGTTGCACCTAAATGCGTTGATTGCTTGTTCAGGTTACAAGGAAGTGAAGAGTGCATGCTGTGGAGCAGGGAAATTGAATGGGCAATCAGGGTGCATTCCTAATGCAACCTATTGCTCCGAGCGGCATCTCTACCTGTTCTGGGACTTGCTGCATCCGACACATGCGGTCTCGAAGCTAGCAGGAATGGCCATTTACCACGGCTCGCAACAGTTTGCTACTCCCATCAACTTCAAGCAGTTAGTGGAACAGAATTAAGTCGATGGCAACGTGCCTTGCGTTTCTTTAGGAGTTGAAAAACTGACTGGGTTGATGAGCCTTGCGCTTTGCTTGGCTTCTGTAGTGCTACCTCCCCGACGACATTTGCGTGTTAGTTTAATGTACCGAGAATTCTATAGCAGAAATGCGCCTCTTTATTATGTTTCGGGAATTAACGATATTATGTTTTTGGTATCACTATCCCTGCCTGATCTTTTCTTGCACTATAGAACAGTCAGTCTGTCACCTCTGCTCGTCGCCGGCTTCCACAGCTTAATCCCTACCACAACTCAAGCTCTTTCAAGAAATTGAGAGAACTTAGGAACATGAAAATACTAGTTAATTAACATCAGAGGATTGTAGTATGAGA